>JAKWBJ010000524.1:802500-1029832 GCA_023159175.1 Wohlfahrtia magnifica
TTAATTCTATATATACCTTATTACTAAATTTTCTCCATATTTAAAAAAAGTACCTACAAATTTAAATAAACTCATCAAACTCAGTGTGGTCGCACTATACAAATATGGTGGACAAATAATTATTCATTAAAAAGCAATAAAAAAGTATTTATGTTGCGAAAATAAAGCCTATAGAACCATTATTTTAACCATAATGGTCATCAGAAATCGTAATTCTTTTTTATTTATTTTTTGAGATCATAACAACAAGTTAATTTTCCAAAGGCTATAGCAACATTTTCTTACGTCATAATGCCATATATAATTATAATGGAAACACCAAAATCGGTAATTGGATCCATTGTATATAGAAAAAGTGGCCAATGGCTACCATATGCTGTACACAAGCTGTTGTGACAAAAGTTGCATACTAATTAAGTGCCACAAATGGGGTGTTGGTTGAAACAGCAAAATAAAGAAGAAAAAACACAACTATTACATATTAAAGGTATTGACTTATTTTTTCATTAAATAATAAAACACAGTAAATTACTAGGACTACTTCGCTATCTATACCATTAACAACACTCCTTCCATTTTTCCAGGTTAAGGCAATAAAATCAAAATAAAATGTTACTTTTCGTACAATTTATGGCCTCTCATAATGACCCACACAACTATATTTAACTGTTTTCTACAATATATTTAACTGTTTCTCTACATTTGACCCTATTTAAGGTTGACCCAATTTTGTTGGTAGTACTGTTAGTGTCTAACTGTAAGACCATTTATAGTTTAAAGTTTCCATTAAACTTATTGAATTTGAAATCAATTTAATCTTTTCATGTTTCATCTTTTCTTTTCAACTCTGAATAGGAGCCATAGTACTCAGGTGCTTGAGTATTACTGTGGCAGTAATTAATTTAAAAAAATTAAGTTTTTATGTTGATTTACAGTATTTTTCTATATAATGGGGACTTAAATCTACTTCAAAATAGTGGTTGAAATTAAAAAGCACTTGAAAACAATTAAAAATGTTGTTAAAAAAAATCATTTAGATGCAGCATAATAAAAAGGCAATACACATACAGCATGAACACACTACTTAGAAAATAATAATAAAAGTGTTTGACTGCAAATTTCCCGTAGAAAATATTTAATCATGAGGTTTATCTATAGAAATATGTTTTAAGGGATTTAGTTTGCGAATTTAAATCACTGCAACAGTCTTCCCTCAAGCGTCCTTCAGATGGATATCTACGCTTTTTGCAGGGTCCGCTCGCTAAAATTTTCTCACGGTGACGGAGGGTGTATATGCATTTGCGTAGCCTGCCAGATGACCCTTCCTGCGTTTGGATCGTACTGCCTCTGCCTCATATTGTTTTCCATCCGTTAGCATCTATTAAAAAAGGGCAACTTTGACTACTACTTTGGAAAGGCTAACTCCAGATGAAGGGCAATGAATTTCGATAAGCTCCTTAGGCAAACACGGCCGTTTCTGTTTAAAATTGGTCTTCTTTAAATTTAAAGCTTTCTTATAGATTATTATTTTCCATCATATATAAATATTTGATTTTTTGTTTTTTCAAATTTTATATAGAGAAAAATTTACTGATTTCTATAAAATTTCTATAAAAACTTAATTGTTTTTAGATTGTTCTATAGAAAAATGTCTTTAAAACAATTATGTTTTAACCTGACTTTAAAAAAAAAAAATTCACGTTTTTCTATAGAGGAAAATTTCTATGGAAACTTTATTGTTTTTATATCGTTTTTATATCTGTTTTGACCTGGTTTTTTTTAGAAGCTTTCAAGTTTTTCTATAGAGAAAATTTTTTTGTTTTCATAACAATTTCTATGAAATCTCTATTATTCTTGTATCATTCTATAGAAAAATGTTCTTTCAATAAGGATTTTTTTAAAGAAAATTTCAAGTTCTTCTATTAACAAAAGTGTACTGTTTTCTATCAAAGTTTTATGGAATCGTTCTATAGAAAAATGTTCTTTAAATAATTGTAAGCTGTTTTTAAGAAAATTTCAAGGTTTTTGGTAGGGAAAAATGTACTGTTTTCCATAAAATTTCTACAGCAGATTTATTGTTTTTGCATCATTCTATAGAAATATGTTCTTTTAATAACTCTGTTTTAACCTGTATTTTTTAAAGAATATTTTAAGTTTTTCTATAGACAAAACTATTGTTTTTATTATTATTTCTTTTTCATCATTCAATAGATAAACGTTATTTTAAAAATTCTGTTTAACCTGTTTTTTTTTTTTTTAAATTTCAAGTTTTTCAATAGAGTAAGATATTCTGTTTTCTATAAAATTTTTATGGCAATTTCATTGGTTTTACATCGTTGTATAGAAAAAAGTTCCTTTAATAATGCTTTTTAACTAAGAAAATTTAAATTTTTTCTATAGAGAAATACTTTGTTTCCTAGCAAATGTCTATGATTTTTTTGCAACTTTCTATAAAAAAAATTTGCATTTAATAATTCAGTTTTAGCCAATATTTTTAATTAATTTTTTTAGTTTTTCTATACAGAAATATTAAAAAATTCTTAAATAACGACTTATTATTTTCGAATTTTTTTAAATAATTTTTTGTTTTCTAGAGTATTTCTATTAATATTTTACAGCGTTTTGCAGCTTTCACCAGAAAAAAATTTATTTTTTTAATTTTATATCTTAAGAGTGGGTATTATTTAGCTCACTTTTCAGTCCACACGATTTGTTATTTCTAAAATAATTTTCAAACGGAGAACACTTGAATTTCATGCGATTCGATTGCAAAGGAGAAATTGTGGCAAGTTTACTGCTGCATGATATTAAACGGAACTGTGAGCAGCACTTTTTTTATATTTTGAAAAAATGCATCATATGGTAAATAGAACAGAGAGAGTACAGCAGAGATGAAGATGTTAAACGAAAAAATAAATGGATAATGATATTTTGAAAAAAAGAGTATAGAAAAATTTCACTTATTTTTAAAGAAAAATAAAATTAAAAAACAATTATAATGAAAATTAAAAATTGTAACAAAAGCTCAGTTAGAGAAAATATGTATAAAAAACTTGTTTATAATAATTTGTAGAGCGATAATTAAAAAAAAAAATACATACAAATAGGGAAATAACATTGCAAAATAATAAATGCCAAACAAAGTGAAATGAGTGCATATTTTAATATTTAAATTTATTAGAAGAAAGAAAATGTTATCGCATATTATTATTCTTATTATGACAAATTATTATTATAAATTTTATATTAAACAATCAGTCTATTATTGAAGAAAAAAAAATAATGTGATAAAAATGTGCACAAGTATTTTATAATAGACGGTAAATAGCAGACATGAAAGTGCACAACAGTGGGTGCACAAATTGTAAACACATTAAAGGTCAATTAATTTTTTACGTAATTAATTTTTTTAAATATTTCCAAAAACTCAACATTTCTGTGTACTGTACAGTATAGAAATTAGAGACTATTAAAGCCTCTGGAGAGAATGCCATTCCACTAGAAATATTAGAAGCAATGCACATTTACGAAGAAAATGAATATTGGAACACCAACGACCAGGAACATGGACAAAATTGTCGTTGTCTACTAATAAAGCTCAGATATCAGCAATGAATACTGAAGACGTAAGTATACTCGATTCATCATTCATAAATTCTAATACTAATACACATTTATACTCATTGCAATGAGTACGCAATCACATTCATACTTTAAAGCTTGAAGTACTCATCATACTCCTACTAATCAAGATTTATGACTTTGATGATTCATATTCATCTTAACTCATTGTGTATACTACCTTGATCAAAAAGTTTTCGTTCCGATTTTTTTTTTTTTTTTTTTTTTTGATTAGTTGGTAAATCTGTTGTTGATATTCCAGCTAAATCTTAGCATCATAGCTTGACATTTGCGAAAGCTACGTAGCCAAGAGTATATCTATATCTATGTGTGTTGGCGATTTTTGACAATTTTGATCCTGTTGAGGCTGCAAAATATATGATTTGCGAGGCTGAATCCGATCCCACATTCATCAAAAGGATCATTACTGGAGACCAGATGTACATTTCGCTCCCTCTGATTTCTTTCTGTTCAATCGAGTTAAAAAATCATTACGGGGAACGCGTTTCAGCAGCACTTTCTAAAATTATAAAAAACCGCCAACACACATATGTAGATATACATGTACTCTTGGCTACATAGCTCTTGAAAATGTCAAGCTATGATGCTAAGATTTAGCGGAAATATCAACAACAGATGTACCAACTTAACAAAAAAAAAAAAAAAAAAACTCACTTCGGAACGATGGAACCGCCAAAACCGAAATTCCAAAAACTTTTTGATCAAGGTAGTAGACATAGTAGTGTTTGCTGCGGTACTTTCATTTTTTTTTTTGTCTGTTAATTTCTCGTCTGAACAACACTGCTGGTTTACTTTATGAAGGCTACTCGAATGATTTGAATGATTCGAATCATTTAGAAGTATTATGAGTATTTTCTGATGAATGCATGAATGGTTGTTATGAGTATGAGTATGCTACGAATATGAGTATGTGTGCGGCGTTTGATTCATACTCATTGCTATTTACACTTATGAATCAACGTCATTGTGAGTATGAGTACGTGAATTTGAATGATGTGTACTCACTTATACTTATAAATTCGTGAGTGATTGTGAGTAGCGTAAAAGCGATTTATTGCTGATCTCTGATAACGGTGTGAATGACGATGTCTTTACCCGGCAGAAGAAAGCTATATCGTCCTACGGTTGAGATCAAAGGAAAAATCTGAACACTTAAAAATGAAAATATTTAATTCATGCGTAAAGTCCATGCTCCTGTATTGAAGTGAAACATAACTTATGTCTAAAAACATAGCCCCAACACTTCTTACTTCAGACGTGGCCATTTTTCGAGCATTATGAGGTGATTAGGGCCATCATAATCAGCCTACTCTGCAAGGAATTGGCAAGATTATAAAGAAATTTGAAGAGACTGGAAACATAACAAATGTGAATCATCGCAATGTACGCACTGTCAAAAATATTACCTCTGTTGGTGGAAGTGTGTGTTTTCTCAGCGATTAGGACTACCTTACAGCTCACAATAGTGTATTTTATATTTGAATTTGCGCCTCCTACCATAAAAAATCCAACTCACACAACAATTAAAGCCGGCTGACCATTTGCAAAGCCGTGGATATGCTGATTGGGTGCAAGAGCAGCAGGCTTTCAATTCTGATTTTTCGGACAAAATTTTTTTTTATATGGGTCTCAGAAAAACCAGAAGTGTTCGTGGAAAAGCCATTATATCCGAAACAAGTGACTGCTTGATGCATCATAGGGCCGTATTTTTCGAAAAATTCGGCTCTCCAGTCTCATTTTTCTCTAAAATGGTAATGTGTGGGCGCATTAAATTCTTTGGATGTTGTTTAGGCAGTCCTCTCGAAAAATAAACATTCATTTGGCCGTATTATGAACTGGACAATATGTTGTTTCTACAAGATGATGCCACATCCACACAACACGACCGATTTTGGTTTTATTGTATAAAAAATTTTACTGTCGAATAATTTCTCGATTTTACCACATTGACGCCGCTAGACTTTTTTGTGGGGCTGCGTCAAAAGCCATATCCACACAGATAATCCCCTAACGTCGGAGTATTAGAAACCCAATATTTGTCAAGTTATCGTCAAGACACTGCTCGAAATGTGCAAAAGAGTGGTCAAAAACTATTTCAAAATGATCGCCTGCTGCGAGCAATACAGAGGCGGTCATTTAAATGACATTGTATTTCGTACATAATGTCAAGGAAAAAGAATTATAATGAAATGAAAGTTTCATCGAAATCATAGCTTTATATATATTTACGTTTAAAACTGAAAAATGGATAGGTACTTCTTGATCTACCGGTTACTTTTAGATTTTACACCAAAATGATTTTCAATTTTTTTAAATCAAAAGCGATTAAAATAATTCTTCACTGACGGGACCTCGAGTTACTTCCTTTGCTGTTTGAATTACTTATATGAATTACTCTGTTCGCACGGCACCTTTCTAATTGGTTTTGGCAGTTCATGCTCTTCTTTTTGTTATCTTTGTTTATTGTTCATTTGTGTAAATTGCGTGAAGGAAGAAGTAAAACATATTGGTTCAAAAAAGCTGCTGGCACATAAAATGTATCACATTTCTCTAACTTTTAGCACTCACTGTATTAATATATTGCATATCATAGACATATTCTGTTAATTTAAAAATATTTTCAAACTAACTTGGCATTAGTTTTGATAAAAGAAAAAGAAAATATGCGCCACTTTTTTATTTCTTACTCGCTGAGTTTTTTTCTTTTTTTATCACAAATTCGTTTTTCTTTTCTCATTTTTTTAATAAAAATTTTTGTGTTTATCACGGTATTTTCAAATAAAATAAACAACAAATTGTTTTAAAAACTTACTGCTCTTGTTGACAAACGTTACCCATTTAAAATAAAAAAACAAAAATCGGAAAAAAAACTTTTTACGCCGGAAATATGCTCTTGACTTTTGACACAAACTTTTAACCTGCGTAACGCATTTACGAAAAGAATGACTCTGCTCTTTTTTTTTTCAGGATAAAACAGCAAAACCTTGTCAAAAATAAAATAAAATAAATAATGAAAAAAAGTTTTTGGCACATATAGAAATATTTTGCTGTTGAAAGCGTTAAGAGCCAGATACTTTATTTCAAGAGGAAAAAGTTTAAGTTTCTTTAAAAAGTTTGCCTACATCTACAGGTTTTGTAATAAAAAAGCATTTGTTTTTGTTCCTTCTTTTGTCTTGGGAAATAAATAAAAGTTCCATAACCATAATGGCACAAGGTGTTGTTATACATCACGCACACCCTGCTGCCTTTGTAATGGATATGACAACACTCTCTAAGGAGTCACGACTAATACAACAACGACAGATAACTACTGACAGCAGGTACAAAAAATAGATAAAATGTACGCAACAGTACACTGTAAAAAGTAATTTATAAAAATTATTTTAAAACAAATACTTTTTCCATGGAAGAAAAACCATTTAATGAAGAACCATGTTAATCAACATCTAGGGTGGCCAGGTTAGATAAAAAAATGAATAAAATACTTAACAACAAATCCAATAACAAAAGCATCTCCAATATCGGTTCTTTAACGTAAGCTAAGAAGATTGTAAGAGAAAACCCGTAAACTTGCAGGTCACAAATTTCGTCAAAACCGACCAATTAGAATTAGCGCCGGTGATTTTCTGACCTCGACTGAACAAGAACTCACCACATGGAAGGAGCATTTTTAGGCCACAGTCAACTGTATACACCCTTCTGATATCCTACAAGGTACGTTCTCTCACAGCCTTGATAACAGTGGCTATCATCAAGACAGGGAAATCTTCTGGAGTCGACAGGATTGTGACCGAACAGCGAAAATGTTATATACTTTTATTGCGCACATATGACAGAAAGAGAGCATCCCGAATGAATGGCTCATGGGTACGATTGTCAAGATTCCGAAGAAGGGCAAAACGTCAGTGTGCTCCAACTATTGTGGCATAATGCTTCTTTCTATACCAACAAAGGTTGATCAATGGAAGAGTGGCAAATAATCTGAAAGAGTTTATATATCGCTGCCTAAAATCTCAAACTCAGAGATTTTGCAAGGTACCAGAAGGCGCGGGCAGAAAAGAACAGCAAGTCGTCGGACAATAAATGCCTTCTCGCAAAAGCTGGAAGGAGATAAAGACGATTGCGAGAAACAGAGAGAGGTGGACAAAATTTGTGGAGGATCTTTTCTCCAACTAGAAGCCTAAACTAGACACATATATCAAGACCACAGACGTGCTAATCTGTTATTAAATATTAAGAATATAAAAACTGTTATCTATTACATTAAAAGTTAGGGCCTGCAACTCCATTAAGTTTGTAGATCGCAGACGTAAGAAATTTGAGTAAAACACTTCAACCTTCTGGCAATCATACAAATCTCGGTCAGTACAAGAAAAAATTTTCATAGTGACTTCAGATTTTAAATAATTATGAGGCACCCACTCAACCCCCGGAAAAGGAAAAGATCATCAACTACAAAACATCCCCATCTTGGGAAAGAAAGGAAGACAAAAAAGGTAAAAGTCTATGATGAGTAGCAGTAGCAAGGCTATGAATCACCTCTACGCTAAATATACAGAGGGCGTTGTTTCTAAGTAATGATAACATTTATCCTAGAGAACTGCTACAATAGAACGATCACCGATCATGTTCAGCTGGAAAACAAAACTGATTACAAAGAAACTGAAACAAGGCCCCAATGCCCAGTGGAACACCAGTTAAAAGAAATAGTCGCTAAATACATACGTTGGCTAAGGGATGTGAGAATTATCTAATCTATTTAAAAAATCGCAATTTTGAAAAACCGGTTTTCGAATTATTCGAAAAACCCAAACCATACTGACAGCATTTACACATGTCGACTCCTGACAGGGTTATCCGGGTACCCGTAAGTGTTTGCAGCGAATACTGCAGTTGTAAAGGTGAAACTTTTGAATTTTACTGGTCATGGGCATAAATGGTACCAATGATTATTCTCCTTCGGATCTTCTATTATAGAATAGAAAGCACCGTCATGTTGCTATTAATTTAAGCAAATACTGTACTACGCGTAATACGTAATAATGCTTGTACAAGATTACCAAATAAATAAACATTCAAAGCCGATCCAATCTCGGTTATTTGAAATATGTCGCTAAGGATCTACAAGCTATTATCCAGGTGAAAATTTTACAGTACACGAGAGCTTATTTCCTTTTAAAGATCGAACCAGTTTTACTGAATAGACAATAGCTATCCTTTTAATGGAATCATTTGCTGGTGGTCAGTGACAGGCAAACGTAAATTTTGTTTGCGGTGTTTTTTACAGACAATAACGAATAAATACGACAACAGATAATTTGTTTACTTTGATCTTTCTGGTCAGTCGGCTTCAAGTTAGGTAAGTCGTGGGTATTCTTCAGTAAAGTAAAAAAAAAGCTATGGCCAACGGATTATATAAGTACACCCCGAAAGGTTCTCAACAGAAACGGAACTCTTTTGCCTGTCGTAACCAAGAGGATGAATAAACAATGCATTATAATCGAGGGGAATCAATTTCTTATAATGAAGGGAGGAGATAAATTACTTTTAGAGTAAAACAAAAGCAAACAGTTGCTCATCCAAAATATACTATTATTTATACATAACTAGATATCTACGGGTACCATTATCAGGAGGGTAAGGACTAAGTATTTGACTTTAGGCGGCTATACAGCCAATCCAAATAAATCAGGAGAGCTAAGAATAACAAAAATCTTAAAAAATGTTAAACTGAAGGAACTTGTGAAACCTCAAATCTGTATTTTATTTTAAGAAAAATTTGGCGTTCGGGTATCGGGGTAATCGTGTCAGTAATAATAACAAATCCGGCAAAAGGGCTTTTACATATTGTTTATAACTCAGCATAATGTGATTCATTAAGATAGTTAGAGTTTAGAAATTTTACTTTGAAAAGTGTTAAGTTTTTTTATCAGTGAAAGGAAAAGAGAATAGGCGTGAGGTGCGACTTCATTGTGCCTGCAAACTTTGTTTTATTTTCTGTCATAGGCAAAGACTTCACTCTTTCAGAAACTAACAAAAAAAAGCGTTTACACAAAGCAAAGTTTGTCAGAAGTCAGGCCCCCGACTCTCATGGCACCAGAATACCTCTGGTCAAGCTTCGTAGCACGAGGGTGGATGGATCTCATCTCGCTGATCATTCGTCTGATGCTTGTCATCCTCGCCAGAGGTAAGCTGAAAAATACACAGGGGACTTCTTTTAGATGGATTTCTCAGGATTGCGTTGTCGAAACCGCAACTCAATTTTTTCATGTACTTTTCTAGGGATTCGAACCCGGGCTGCTTGTGTTGTATACGTGCACTTTGAGCATTACACCACGCCACTCCTCTGGTGTCAGGGTAGTTCAGTCTTATTTATTTGATATTTTCCTTTCTTCTGCTTCTACTTTTCTCTTATTTCCCTAAGTTTCTACAATCTTTCTATTATTTTCTTCATTACCTTTACTTTCATATTTTTCTTCTAAAGGCTTCCACAATGGACCATCTTCTGGTCTCTGGGTTGGGTGCGCGATTACTTCTCCTACCTACCTAAGACGCCGACTGTATAGAGCTAGTTTTGGGAACATAAAAACAGAATTATGAATATCACTTTCTTATACGGTTTTGGTGGTATGGTAGGAAAGACACCCGCCTACTAATCAAGAGGTTTTCGGTTCAATTCCAGGCCAGACCATCTGACAATTTTCAACAGCATAACACCTCGCGACATTGCTAACGACTGTGAAAAACTTCTCTGACTAATGTATCTGCCGTTCAGCTTCGGCGTTAAACGGTAAATCCCGTTCAGTAAGTCTAAAAATAGAATCGGATGCAGCTCATCCAAGTGGGATGTCACGGGAATTATATGTATATATGTATGTATGTCTGTGTAGCATTGATTGCATGTTTGGTTGACTTTCTCAATGCTCATCTAACAATATCCCGCTTTCCTCTTAAGGGACTAATAGTCGTTCATTGATTTCAAACTTTGAATTTTTTTTTTTAGTACTATAGGGTGGGCCATTTAAAAGTTTAAATTTAAAAATACAATAAAAGAAAAACTGTTTGAAATTTTGCCAAACTTATTTTGTTGTTGTGAAGTACAATTGCATTATTTCATTCATATGGCGGACGCGGCTGGCCTCACAGTACCCCTCGATCGGACCAATTATCGATAACTTTTTCGAGTGTATTTGGTCGTGTCTTGGCAATCGCATCATGATTGTTGGCCTTTAAATGCTCAATTGTCTCTGGTTTGTCGGCATAACACTTGTCTTTAATGGCCCCCCACAGAAAATAGTCCAACGGTGTCAAATCGCAGCTTTTTGGCGGCCAACTAACATCACCATTTCGGCTCATTAAACGGCCATCAAATCAATAAATCGATTGTGGCATGAGATGTGTGGCAAGTTGCATCACCCAGAGCGGGCATAAAAATATCAGTTATCATAGTGAGATAGGTGTCTCCATTACCCGTAATGGTTGCGAAATATGAAATATAAAATATGGGCCAACGATGCCTCCGCTCCACAAGCCGCACCAAACAGTCGCTCGTAATTGGTGCAATGGCTTCTGTAAGACAACATTTGGGTTTAAGAGCACCAAATAAGGCAATTTTGCTTATTAACATACCCACCAAGATAAAAATGAGCTTCATCCGAAAAGATGATTTTAAATGATGATGAATTTCCAATAAATCCTAACGTTGCTCAAGCGTAAATCGATTCATATTATTCAGTGGAGATAATATACTGAATTTCGTGACTGAATGGAATGACGTGAGTAGTATTGCCAGATTCAAAATAATAAATGGCTCAGCCGATACAAGGATAGTTTTTGCAAGTGTACTTCTGTCCTCTTTCCCCTTGTTATATGTGGGCCATACCTGCCAGTCTTTTGTCTAAACTTTTTAATAAGGCTCTTTATGTTTTCCTTTATCATTATTATAAGGATATTTTTTGTTTAAGTCCTGTGTATTTATTAACTTTTATATTAAAAAACAACAAACAAACCGAGGGTTGGGCAATAGACTTTACTCAATGGGGTATTTAGTAGGCCACAGTACTAAAGACACATAAAAAGCAACAAACGAAATGCGTTTCAAATGAAAGACAGACCATGACTGACGAAAAGTTAAATGTGGTTAAATTAAAACTATTTATTTATTTATTTTTATTTTTTTAATATTTTAACAATAAAAACTAAACTGTTATGAGGTTTAAGAAAAAGGTCCCAACTAAGTAAGGACTACAAACATAATGAAGTGAATGGACTTCATTAAAGGTAAAGTACAAAACACATCTCAGCGGCAATAATGAGTTCAAAAGAATTGACTAAAGAATTTCCCTAAAAATCTTAGCAGTAGAAGGGGAAACGACAAAGAATTTTCTTTCATTAAAACTTAACACCTGCTCTTGGTTGCAAGTTAGAAAAAATCTACCAGGAAATGTTTTTTTTTTTTTTGAAAATAAAATTAAAATAAAAAATTTGCTTTTTATTTTGCACTAAAAAAAAAAAACAACAACTAAAAGGCAAATATGAAGGATGTGCATTATAATACAAAAATGTGAACATGAATATGAACGTCCTTGAACTGCAAAATACACAGAAAAACTATATTTTTAATGATAGAGGAGCAAAATGATGGATGACATTTCATAAATGACGACAATGGCATGATGTCGTCGTCGTTGTTGCACTATTTTTAGAAGAAATATTTCAAACATGCAAACAAATTATAGAATTATAGTTATAAAGAGTCCTTCATAAAGCACTTTCTAACTATAAATTTTGATAAATGAAAGTGTGTATGTGTGTATGACTATCAATGGCAAATTTCCGCCGAGGCTTCGATGGGTGGTGCGCGCATCCGAAATTTAAAATTTTCTATGACGCTGCTTATAAATTAGTCTGAATTTGACCGATGGTATGGCTTATGTTGGCTTAAAGTCGCTGTGGTTTATAAGCATAGACCTGGGACTTAAGAAAACCTCTCTAGAAAGTCTAACGCAATTCAATTTGACAAGACCGAATGTGAAAACGTTTTGACGATTCAGAGCACTGTTTGGAGCCGTTCAAGCGAAATAAATAGGGTTTCTTGCATCAACATGCAACATTGAGTGATAAGTGTGTATCCATTACTATTTTTTTTTCTCCGTCACTCCTTTAGGGAGCATACTGGCTTTCCACAAAGCATCCATTGCTGTATTTCAGTGTAATTAATCAAGTCGATTTACAAGCTAAGTAGATGATTAATCCACTGTAGCTCGTCACCATATGATTACGTGGTGGTAAAGATCCTTGCTAAGCGGTGGTGGTCATCCATACTTAGAATTTTTAATTTTTTTTCCCAGTAGGGAATCAGCTGTCAAAATTATGGCATCCGTATTTGGAATGCGAATGGAATTTTTTCATCTTGAGAAAATCAAAACTATCAATAGTGCGCCGCGAATAATAAGCTGTTCGCTTATTTACCTTACCAGAGAAATCACAAGGTAACTTAGGTATCCCCGAATCGGAGTACTACATAAGTATCAAATAAGTATCAAATCGCCTGTGAGCAAAAGAATGCTCGATGGAAAACTACATGTACAGGCATTTTACAGCGAACTTGACAGGTAAGTTAAACGTAGTGCTCGACAGGACAAGTGCCAGTGTATAGACTTCATTAATAGGGATGCTCTGAGCGCTGCAGAAAACCATCGCACTGGTGATTTGTACAGATCTCTTAGGAAAATCACGAATGGCCATACCACATGGCTAACTTGTGACGACAATGGAGGATCAAGTAGAGATATGGCCGGCTCATTATGGTAATTTTCTGATAGTAAATACTCGAATGACATGCAAGTCATGTATAACTATCGATTAAATCGCGAGTCCCTTCAGCAGTCTCCAGTATAAATCTCCAGGTATGATGGAATATCTGTTGAGCTATTAAGTTCTAAATTAGTAACAGGCACACAGATATCAGTACATTTTACAATTGTAGTAGTAATTTGAGTGTCTCTCACTCAGGCCACTTTGCACTGTATTTTTTCCACTTGTTTTCTCTTTACTTCTCTTTGTTTATTTTTTGCCTATGTGTGTGAGTACATAAGAGAAGAGCAGCTCTTTGCCCATATATGATCTAAGCCCTTACCAGTGCTACAATAACACTCCCAATTATTCGATCATTTTGGGAGAACGGTAACCTACGCAGTAAACTTGCTAAGGGAGTGGTGATAAATATTCCCAAAAAGGACGATATTATAAGCCACAATAACTAACAAGGTATTACGCTGCTGTGCATGATTACCAAGTTTATCGCTCAAGTCATTTCCAAGAAAACTCCGATAGAGTTACATCATTACTAAGACAGGAGCAAACTGAATTTAGACCACAAAAAAACTATCTGTGGAATGGCGCTCACCACTGTATCTATGTTTTATACACTTTGAGAAAGTCTTCGATAAACTGAAGAATGATGTGATATAGCGAGCGTTGGTTTGTAAGGGAGTACCGCTTAAACTCATTCATATCATCAAATTTATATAGCAATGCATCTTGCGGATCAATTGAAGTGTGAATTGAAGCCCGACAAAAGTGTGGCACTTGCTATTTAATATGTAATAGTTCTGGACACACACAATTTTGAAGCTAAGTGTCACAAAAGAAAAACTCTTCGTATTAACGCGACTTTCCGGGAATTATTTGTTGTTGGCACTGAGGAAATTGTTCCCAGCAACTACAGGTATTCTGAAGACACGAAAAAATTGTGTGGAGGAAGAGAAGAACTTGGTTTAAATAAAGAACTGATGGCCGAAGCTGAGGGCTTTTCGAAAAGTAAAGACAAATCGTTTAACATAAAGAAACTCGTAAAGTTAGAGGAGTGCTATAATCACGGTTGGCAAAACCCCTAAAACAAACCCACCCCACCGGTTTCTATTAGGTTTTGGATGGGTTTTTATAACTGCTTCCTAATTTCGCTCCATTATACAATATTTTTTATTTATTAGTGAAATTACGTTTAGTATTTATAATGCAATTTTGCACTCTTGGTCGGAACAAGGCGACGTTGTGTACAATGGAATACTAAAGCAGACTGCAATTACTTAGTTTAAACTATACATTAGAGAAAAACGGCGGGAATGCATGACAGACATGAAGTTATTGTTTTGTATGAGAATGCTCGGCCTCACATCGCTAAAGTTGCCAAGCGATTGTCAGTAACTGTCAAATGCCGCACCCGCCTTATGCTCCGAACATTGTTTTGTCTGACTATTTGCTGTTTCGACGGATACAATATCTTTTAGCATGCCACCGCATCATTTCTTTTCAAGAAATATAAAATCGGCTACAAAGTTGGATCGCTTCGACGAGAAGTTTTACTGAAACAGGATTCGGTAATTGGTTCAGATGTAGGGAAAAGATGTAAGCAGTGATTTCATACATTTTTATTTTGATAAAACTCTTAATTCGTTATCTTTTTTGAGCTAAAAACGGACCGACTTTATTTGTACTCAAAATACGTAAATTATACTTATTTTTGTTGTAAATAAACTACGAACTACTTTAAATAAAAAAACCCAAGCCGACTTTCTTAAATAACGGGTCCACCAAATAATTTTTTTTAATGCTATAAAAAAAAACTACTCAATATTTGCTCAAATTTCTTTTTTTATTTGAAAGTACAATCCTTCCGGTTAATAATGGAAAATAATTTCATTTAAATGGCTGCCTCGGCTGGCCATACAGTGGCCTACACGATCGGTTTAATTTTTAAGCACATTATCGATTGTGTGCAGCTGTATTTCACCAACGGCTTCGCTAATATTGTCCTTTAAAGCGCCAATTGTCTCTGGCTTGTTGGCGTAACACTTATCTTTGACGGCACACCACAAATAATAGTCCAACGGTGTCAAATTGCTGCTCCGAGGTAGCCAAACGACATCAGCTCTGCGGCTGCTAATGCGATCTTCAAAAACAGGGCGCAAAACATCGAGTGTAGCTTCGGCAGTGTGGCACTTAGCGCCGTCCTGTTGAAACCAAATGTCGCCAATATCCTCCTCTTCAATTTTTGTGAACAAAAATTCGTTCAACATGGCCCGATAACGATCGCCATTGACTGTAACGGCCACTCCTTGCTCATTTTCGAAGAAAAATGGCTCTGGACCAAAATCCGCATCAAACAGTGACTCGTCTTGGGTGTATCGGCTTTTCAATGTATGCGTGCGGGTTTTCTGTGCCCCAAATGCGACAATTTTGCTTGTTTACATACCCGCCAAGATCAAATGAGCTTCATCTGAAAAGATGATTTTTGATTCTGCAATATTACCATGATTTTCAAAGTAATGTCGCAATATTTCCCAGCGTTGTTCAAGCGTATACACAACCATATTCGTTCAGCGGAAGTATAAAACTAATTATCTGTCAAACCAGACATGAGCTAAGTGTTACCATTCACGAAATAAGCACTAGTTGAAAAAAAAGTTAGATGGCGGACCTTTTATAATACCCAATTAGACCAACGCGGGTGGGTGGTTACCCAGTGGGTTGACAGCCCTGATTGTAATCACTGTATCACTCATAAAAAAACGTATGTTAATCAATAGGGTAGAATTTCTATAGTGTTTTAATTTCAATGACATCCATTGAAGAGTACTACAGGAAAATTAATGATTTTCTATAAACGTATTCGTTATAAATGTATTCAACTGTAAAATTAAGTATTATTAAAAAAATAGTTTACTTACGTCATTTTTGTAAAATTATTTTAAAACGTTAATGCTGATGATAATAATGATTTCCTTCAAGTTCAGCTTCTGTTGGAAGAACGAATTTGCTTCTTTAAGATTTTCGCCTTTGCTGCGCTCCTTTTAGAAATATTTTTTCTTTTGATGGTTAACTTTATTTATTTTTTTTTTTTGTAAATTATTGTATAGCTTGTTTGGTTAATAAAAATATTAATAAATAAAAATACTTTTTTTATTATACAATAAAAATTATATATTTTATTGTTTGTTGGTTTGTATTTCGTTGACAGTGGCGAGTATTTAGCAAATTTTTAGAGAAAAGAAAGCCTTTTAGTTTGCAGTTTAAGTCTTTTTTTTATTTGTTTAAAAATTTTGTCTATATATGTACGAGTATATATGTAAATCAAATGCTTAGAGTTTTAGAATCGTACTCTTTCAACTTCTTTTACTTTTTTAATAGAGTGCTCCTCTATATAGCCTATGATGGTAAAGAATTTTTTAATATTATGAGATCTGAAAAGGGAACAGAAGGTAATTTGTATTAATTTTTTGAATGAGACTAATTTGTATTAAAATATTTATCATTAAAACTAAAAAAATTAAAAAATAATATAAAATAAAAGAGAAATATTAAAAGGAAGAGGTACCTTTCACTACCGTCGTAATGAATAGTGCAAGCGGAATACATTAGAGCTTTGAGGAAAAACTAACTGAACTAACTCACAAAAATTTACACATAATAAAGAATCAATCGATCATCAATGAGTATGTAAACAGAGAGCTGGTATAAGGATAATGTGAAGCAAACGAAGCATCTGTATATTATCTCAAGATCTATTAACAGCTATCTGATAGAATCTATAAACTTATTTGAGTATATGATCATCATCATTGACGATAAGGTGGGTTCCGGAAAGTATATTTTAAGTATGTTGCTCTGACCAATATCTGGACAGACGAATTTGGGGTTTTTCAACTCTAATATTAAACTCGTTCTCCTTTATGGCTGCGAAACCTAGAGCTCTATGAAAATATATGTTAGAACTTTGTGAACAGATGTCTACGTAGAATAATTATAATTGTTTACAATGTCAAACTACTTGATACTACGTTGCGTACCACCGCTACTAAGTCACTTTTTCGCATACTTTTGGGCAACAGCCCAAACTTGTAACGATGAGACTAAATGCCTTGTCACGCTAAGACATTATTCCTTCGGGACACTCGTCTATCCTATCTGAGTAACTACGGATTCTGACAGTATATGGGATTCCCATTTGATATTCCGAGTAGAGACGACTGGGTTTTAGGAATGGTTACTCGCAGTATTCGGGTAGAAGTCTATACTCTCAGCTCTATAACTTGAGAACAGTGAAATTTTTTGCAAAGGATATCTTTTCGTTTACTGTAGTGTGTTTTAAGCCGAAGTTATGACTATTTATTATGCGAAGGAGTTGACCCGAGGTTGTGGAGCTCCTACTACTATCATATATAATGTTATCTGATAGCCAAGCGGCTGTTAGATCTTTTTCGGGTGTGACTTGCAGGCATATAGGCTCTCGTCACAGGGACATCACAGGTAATTGTGTTGCTGATGAACTTGCCAGGGCGGGCACACTTCTAAAGGATATTCATACACAAACGTTAAGTTGTAAGAGTAGCCTTACTTTTGCTTTTTGTACCAATCAACTGTTTAGCCTAGATCGTAAAAGCATCTCCTCCACTGCATCTTTTCTCTCTCTTCATTGCATAATGAATATACAGACAGAGAGGCTGTGCTTGCCTGCGAATGATCTCTGCCGAGCTTGTGGATCGATTGAGGAAAAGGAAAGCGTAGATGCTGCATTTGTCAATGTCTGTCTCTAGTTCGACTTCCTACATTCGACTCGCCCTTTTCCGCTGATTTATCGTAGCTATCGACCGTTAATAACAAGTTAATAGTCGGTTTCATTGAGGTGCTTTTGTACTTAATTTAGGGAAATATGCTTCTAGTCGAATAACTTCTGTATTTGATTGTCAAGACCAGTTATCGGTGGCATCGTTTCATGTGGTTTTACAACAGAACGCTATATTGGTTTGATCCCTCGACAATAGTGGTATTGTGCACTGGTGCATTGTCTTTCATTTTCGACAAATGCGGCCTTAATTGCATTACTTAGTCGTTGCAATATGTTAGCATACTACTTGCCGTTAATTTCTTTTTCTTCTAGGCCTTGCTAGAGATGGACTCGCCTTCTTTGGTCATCTAACACTTCGATTATTAAACGGATTTCGATAGTACAACTTAAGTCAGATGTTGGTTGAGCATGCCTGTAAAACACTTTTTACGTCTTATATAGCTTCTAAATACGTAGGCCGTAAAACGAACTACTTTTATTTGCTCTACACTTTTCCTTAAAATACAGTGAATACCTGATTTTTTTGGCGTGTAACAAATTTATTTGTGAGTAAATAGAAAGTGTTCCATTACTCAGACAGGCTGTTATATCGAAATGTTGAAAAAGGGACGTATAAAGAGGTATCAGTGGTATCAGCCGGACGTTGCGTATTGCAACGGATGAGTTTTTTTTCATAGAGAAGTCATTAAAATTGTTCAACCATTAAAAGAAGATGGCACGGTGCTCTTAGCATCAGGCTTTAACACAAAGAGTCTACCAACAGCCTGAAAGCATCTACCACAAGAATCATTCGACGTTTAATTACAAGAATTACATACCTACGCTGCACCATTCACAGTATTGATCGCAATGCGGTTTTACTTGCAATTTAGGCTTAAGTTACAACCACGCTGTGATTTCCGCAGTACCCGTGGTGCCAAATTTAAATTTTAGATCGACTTTGCAGATTTATTTGTTTTTGTTTGGATTAAAGTACTACCACTGAGTAAATAGCCTCAATCTCCTCCAGTAGCTCAAATCTAAAGATCTATTCGAGCCAGATGGAGTTTGACTTAAAACACAGTGCAAATGTTAAGAATTATAGTGAATAAGCTGTTGTAACTTGGTTCTACGGAGAGGGTTTTGTCGTATTATGCAGACTAATCACAACACTCTAGCAAGAAACATATCCGTTTTCGACGTTTATTTTCTAAAACACTAAAGCGTCTGACGTTGGAAGGATCATTTAAAGGAAACATACACACTAAGCGTCACTTTGATACTTATGGTCCCTAATTGATATTTCTAAGTACGTGGCTATTAAAGAAATTGAGGGAGCTACGAGGGCGGATTGATATTGAAGCTACCTAAGTAGGAAAAAACATTTTTTTTTTTTTTTTCTTCAAAAACCATTCATTTCTCAACATAGTCTCCTTTTAGCTCAATACACTTAGTAAGACGATTTTCCAACTTTTTTATACCATCTGAATAATACGAATTTGGGAACTCCTCAAAATACGCATTAGTTTCGGTAATCACTTCTTCGTTTGAGATGAATCTTTTTCCTGCGAGCCATTTTTTTAAGTTTGAGAACAGGAAAAAGTCACTAGGAGCTAAGTCTGGACTATAAGGTGGATGATCAACCAATTCGAAGTTGATTTTTCGTAGTTTTAGCATCGTATCTAATGCTGTATGAACCGGTGCGTTGTCTTGAAGAAAGAGCACTTTTTTCTTGTTTAAATGTGGTCGCTTTTCCTTGATTGCATGAACCAATTGATCCAATAATGCGCGATAGTACTCTCCTGTGATTGTGGATCCCTTTTCAAGATAATCGATGAGCAATATTCTGTGTGCATCCCAAAATACAGTGGCCATAACCTTGCCAGCCGATTTCGCTGTCTTCGCCTTCTTCGGAGCACTTCCACCAGCTTCCACCTATTGCTTCGATTGATTTTTGGTTTCAGGTGTGTAGTGGCGGACCCATGTTTCATCAACAGTTATTAATCTACGCCAAAAATCAGGAGGATTATGCTTTATCATGTCCAAACACCGCTGTGAAGTGATCTGTCGAACTCGTTTTTGTTCAACACTGAGCAAACCCGGTACCCATCTTGCCGATAGCGTTTTCATATGCAAATGTTCATGCAAAATGTTGAACACACGTTCATATGATATGTTTACCATTTCCGCAATCTCACGTATTTTGACCCGGCGATCATTCATAACGATATCGAGGATTTTCTTGATATTTTCTTCAGTAACCACATCTTTTGACCTTTCTGTTGATGGTATTGTTGCAGTGCTTGTTCGGCCCCGTTTAAATTTAGCAATCCAATATTTTACCATATAATCCGACGGAGCAGATTCGCCGTAATGTTTATCAAGTTTTTCTTTTGCCTCTTTCGCCGTTTTGCCTTTCAAATAATAGTGTTTAATTACTACACGAAATTCACTTTTTCCCATTTTCCAAGAAACACAAAAGTTGCTTACTCCAAACGACTTTTGTTGTAGTCGAATCGAAGAATTTGGCTAAAATTTTAACAACTGACGTTTGACAGATCGTAATTTCTAAGAAAAAAAGTTTTTATGTTTGTGCTGCCGTCTAGCGCTATGTAGCTTCAATGTCAATCCGCCCTCGTAGGAAGGAACCAGATCTTATATCTCTGTTTTTGATTAAAAAAATTTATTTAATTTTATTATTCTGCACACTTTTCAATGGTCCTCTTCGAACCTATTTTATCAAATATGAACAACATTCATTAAAGTGTTAAAGTTCAATAAACATTATTGATAAAATATTGCCTACATTTAGGGAATTGTAATATAAACAAAATAACCCTCAAGTGCAACACAAATGTGTACTTTAAATACAATATTTATTGGCTAAATTTAACACTTAAGCTCCTTCCTGCACATACTTCTTGTAAACTCTTCTTGCTGGCTTTCGTGTACTTTTTACCCATTAAACGGAATTGAAAATATTTTTTTTTTGTCAAAACATAAAATTGCAACAGCACCCACCAATCACTCCACCACCCAACCTAACTTAACCAAGATTTTTATTTTATTTAATCGGTCAGACATTTTTTGAAAGGAATGTATGACGAGTAATTTCATTTCGTTTTTCAAAAACAATTTCCCTTGTGTATGTTTTGTTTGTGGAACTAAAACTGAAATGAAAAAAAAAAAAACGGGCAAAAATATTTGATGGGAAAAGTAATACATTTATCATTTATAGTATTCTTTGTCTGTCTTCTAGGTTTACTGCATCTAAGTTAGTATTACAAACTCGGTTTACAGAACATATTTGTGGCTTCAGGAAAGAAAAGTATTTTTTTTAACGTTTGTACTGTTCTCTCTAGCTTTGGTTTATTTCAGTTCATGGTTTTCATTTTTTCTTTTTTGTCTCCCTCTGTTCCTGTGTGTCTGTTACTTATAAAACAGTATTCTGGATGTAAAAACATACACATTACAAACATGAACATGTTTATGAGAATATCTGGCCTCTTAAGTAATTTTAGGGTGTCCCAAAAAACAAAAACTTACAAATTGGTGACTAATCGATGACAGCTTCCTTGATTAAGTCTGAGGAAAATTGTCATCCAATGATCACATGGAGCGACAAAAAAAAAATATGTGACAAGTGATAATAGGCGCTATAGAGTAGAAAAAGAAACTGTTTTGCAATTTTTGAAACAGCAACATGATCTCGAGTTACGGATAAAATACCAGGTTTTCGGATCTACTCGGATTTAAAGGGTGGTCCAATCAAAACGCACGATGTTAATTGTAAATAAAACAAGTTTTCGGAGAATTTTTTAATATTTTTTATTATGATAGAAGAATCTATGACAATTATGTGTGAAACAAAATATCGGTTAAATGCTCGCTACGGCGTCGGTGGCATACCTCTATCCGTCGGTCCATATTTTCAATGGCTCTGGAACATTATTTGTGCTCAATGTCGTTAATGTGCCAAATAATCTTTTCTTTTAAATATCGCCAAAAAAAAAAAGCCCAACGGTGTCAAATCACATGATGATGTGGACCAATTATCATCGTCACGGCATGAGCTAACACGGAATTTCTCGGGAAAAGAGCCATTTTCGAAGTACGAACAACAGCAATTTTTTCCGCAGAACGAACTGAGCGAGTATGCACAGCTGTTTCCGCATTTCATACAGGGTTTGCTGAAATTTACGCCCAATTGTGAACACATCTGGCCGATTAAGCTGACCAAAAAATTTAGATTTGAACGCCCATTTGCATAAAAGGCTTCAACAATCTTAACGCGCTGCACCATTATGTACCTTTCCATAGTTGAATTTGTTAAATACTAAAACAAAGAAATGTCAAATCAAGTTTCGCAAAAAACTTGACGTTAAGGTGTGACTAACAATTAATATCGTGTCTTATGGTTGGACCACCCTTTATAAGTTAATAACTTAACCGAATATTAACCTATTTTAAGTTTATTTTCGGATTTCGGCCACCCAAATGATATCGTTAAAGTAGTCTTGAATAATTTCGGTGTATTTCTCAATCAAATGAGATCATCAAATCATACATTTTTTACATATTTTTCAAGTTTAGATGCGTTTTGCCCACTATTTTATATAGGTACTGTCCTAATTATGAATTAATTAAGAAACTATGTTTAGTTATGGATGAAATAAGTCATACATTTTGGAAATCGGTTGAAAATTGACGGAGTTATTTGTATGTTTTTGACTTTACACCAAATACAAGATATTAGCGGTTACAGTACCGCGAAAGCTTCAAACCCAAAAAGAAAACGTAGGCAAACAGTCTTTCGATCAAATAGAAGTTAAGTAAATCGGGTCAGGACTCTACTCATTATCACAGAACAAAAAAGAGCGTACGCCAGTTTTTCGTAGACTTTAGGCAGCCATTTGATGTCATCAAACAGACTAAGAACTAGGGAAGGCATTGAGAATGAAAATGAGAATGCAGAATTCTCAGTTATGCACAACGGGAGCATCAGTCAACTAAAGCAGGACTAAAACAACGATGATCAATAACATCACTACCATTCATATTCAATGATGTTTGTCAAAAGAGCCAAGTCTTTTCAAAGATAAGAGTCTCTTAAGTCAACTCTACTCTCGCTTAAGACCTCCAATATGTAGTCAAAACTGGAGAAATTAGAAAGACTAGCTCAAAGTGGACTTGGTAGGATCCATTAAGATAACCACGGAAAACATCATGCTTCAACTTGTAGAGTATGTAGATATTTTTTGCTATCTAGGAAGTAAAATAACTATAGACGTACACAGCAGGCTCAATAAGGCATGCGGAATTCGGGTGACCGCAGTCGGTATGAAAAAGCTCACATATGAGTATCCGAAGGAACTAAGCTCAGATAATTCAACTCGTGTGTTGTATGGTAGTGAAACTTATTCTTAAGCTTCAGGCGTCGGAATTAAATGCAAACTATTCTAACCTAACAGCATAGGTGACATGGAACATGACTAAAGACGAATCCATTTTTTTTTTCAATCTTATAAAGAACATATAGGCTTTCCATAAAGCATTCATTGCTTTGTTTTAGTTCCATTAATCAAGTTGATTTTCATTATGAGGAAAATGCTTCACGGAGCTACCGCCGAGACTGGGCGATGCTCAGAGTGAATAAGTGAGTTAAAGTCTGGTTGAAGCATTTAACTGCGGTTAACTTGGTGTAGAACAGTCTAGCAATCAATGGAGTGGGTGCTACAACGAGACAATGTAGCCCCTAACTCTCATGTTTTTTTTTTTAAAGAATAGAGACAGGGTAACGTGAAAAGCACAAAATCCTCTGATATGTTAAAAATTAACCAGATCCCTGTTAGAACTCCCAATGATTATATAAAAAATGATGTTGGATAATTATTGATTCGCTATTAGAGAATTTGCCGCTAACGAAATGTATTTTATCGAAGTTACTTCTCAAATGGGATTTCCAGTGCTTATTAGAAGAGCTTTAAGAATCGGTGAAAGGTACCAAATGATGAAAACATAATATTTTATGAACAAACCTCGTCTATGTAAAAGCAATTGTTCTATATCTTGGGACACCCTAACCCTCTCTTACCTAGAAACAATTCGCAATTTTATGTCAAAGTACTATACTTTTTTTAGTAGGGACATAAATACACTCCAACATATTCGGAGCTCGGTACAAAATTTGACTAAACATTAAATACCTTTTACTTATACAATATTGGAAAAAAAAACTTAATTGAACCAAATACGTGCCGTTTTGATCGATAGTCTTTTGGCATTTTTAGAGTAATGCCATTTCATAATGGCAAGTGTACCACTTCTTTATTCTCACTTATTTTCTCTATTGCTTGATTCAATCTCGTTAATTGTTGACAGTAGAAATCGAAATCAATCTTTTGATCAGGTGGTAGAAGCTCATAATGAACACTTCCCTTACAATTCCATCAGACACACATCATTATATATCTTGTATCAATCCTGGCTCTACCACGCTTGACCACAGTATTACGTGGCTTCCCACATAATCTTCGTACATTTTCAACGTACGTGATGCTCTTTTCATAGGCCGTAATCATTCGATTTAAAAAATAGTTCGTTTTTGTTCCGTTTTAGAAGTGAATCGCAAATGGATATTCGGTCCATTAAATGTTTCACTGTTAATTCATGTGGCAGTTAAAAATCAAGCATCACTATGTATCATCATCATCATCATCATCATCATCATCATCATCATCATCATCATCATCATCATCATCAATTATTTCTTTAACACCTTGAGTATTATTTCTTTAACGCCTCTGAGAAACATCTAAATTGTATACAGTTCTGCGCTAACCCATTCAAGTCATTCCAAGAGTGTCCAGATTAACTCCACTTCTTTCATCACTGTTCTGCGCCACGTTGCCTTCGGTCTTTTTATTTTCCTCGAGCCTCGAGCATCCATGCCAGTGGGGTTTTCTGAGGTTATGGCCAATCCAACCCCATTTGCGATTGGCAGTCATCTAGGATGCTGGGCGCATTTTACACATAAGAAACATGCCGGTATTACTGTTGACGTTTGCCCAGAAGATTTTCAGTTGACATTTAAAGTTTCTGCAGAATAGCATCCGTAATCAACCATAAAGCAACACAGAGATCATGTTTGATCGATAATTGTTATTTCGTATTTTTTGAGAGAGCTTGACCGTCGTATTTTCCCGACTTGCGCAAAGGCCATTATAGCCTTTGGTATTCTAGCGTCCACATCAGTTCTCGCGCCACCGATATAATAACACTGACAAGGTGCGAAAAAGGGTCCACAGATTCAACGGCATTGTTTTATGTAAAAACTTATGGGATTTTTTGACCCAATGCTGATGTGTGCCTAGTGCCCAGCAATGTTCACGCCAATCGTTATAAACTTTTCCCATGACTTTTTTTATTGATTGGTCGACCAGAACGAGGTGTATCTTTAGCGTCAAAACTATCAGATCGAAAACGAGAAAACCATTACACAGCAGCTTTTTTTGCTACAGCATCGTGCCCCTAAACTTTATAAATTTTGCTGCAGTCTGCGACGGTAATAGTTCGAACTTTCGTTCTCGCTAAATGAATCTAAAAATGTCATTGTTCAAACAAGCTATAGTGTTGTCTGATGCAATTAATGTTACCAGAGAGGTACATATTACATTTTAGAGCCATTCACCAACAATTTGTAATCGAACATAACGGTGTAGCAATATGATGAACATATGATAGTCAAAGGGTATATTCAATTCAACTATTATTGTATAATGGGTATGTTCAATATTTTAAGAGTATTTATGACCCTACTAAGTAATTGTTACTCAGAATGTAAGAAAGAAAAAACAAACAGAAGAAGACAAGAAGTTCTCGAATTGCATTCTGCTAAGAATTACCAAACGTAGTAGAACTGGAGAAAACGAAGAAATAAAATTTTAGAATGGCATGCAATGCGCAAAATGAAATATACTTTCGTTATAAAAAAATTGTTGTAAAAGCAAGGAAATAAAGGAAAGAAAAACTCCATTTCAATCAATTCCATTTTTGGCTAAATAAGAAGATTTAAAAAACTCAAGTGACAGGCTATGAAGGGAAATTGAATTTTAAACATGAATTCTATATGAGCAACATCATTACGAATGTATGTTCCAAGTTGTATTTGAAAAGATAAATGTACTTATATATGTAATATGTACAAAGAATATACTGAAGGGGTATTGACTTCAGATGAGAGAAATTAATTTTTTTATTTATAAATTTTATACGAACAGTTTGAAGTGAAGGGTGGAAATCCCTCAGTTGTTCGAACGAATTTATTTCTTGAATAACAGAATGTAATTTAAGTCCGTTTTTTAAATTTTTGCCACTGGAAAGTGTTTTGAGCTTTCAAGATCTAAATATACAATATAATATATTTCCGAAAAGATGCCGATAGATATCTAAGCGGTAGCAACAGCGCGAAACCCATCACAACGGTAGATGGACATGTATGTATTTGTCTGTTCTCGATAGAGATTTTTTGGCTATAGACCATTCATGAACTTTTCATAGAACAATTGTTCGCGTTCACTCACACGTATTCTTACGCTCTTGCTTTTAGTCGTCAATGAGACAGCGACGAATGAACATGCGTGACGGATGATGATGATTTTTTATTTTAATTTTCAAACATCAACTTTACTCTCTCTGAAAGAGTAATTTCCATGTTCTCACTACATTTTTACTTTTGCACATCATTGGTGTAGACCAACCGTAAAAATTTTATTGGAGAGATGTGCTTATCGAACATCAAGTGGAATGCCGGTCAACTGCTCGCCTTACAAATTTTGTGCAGACCTGGCATAATCGAAAGAGAACAAAGAGCACTGTTGCTTCATTAAGTTTCTTGACAGATCGCAAAGGTAATTTTTCTTATTCGTGCATTAGACTTACTAATGTAGTTTTGGCCGAGCCGAAAAAAGCACGCCAACTGGCACCAGTTTGAAATTTCTAAAGCCATCAAGTTCTACAACACTTGGCCTTTCCAACGAATATGTGGTTGAACTCTTCCACGCTTTCCACCCTGATTTACATACTCAAAGATCTGCCCAGCCGTAAAAGCCGTATCCTGTACAGTTCAGAGAGCTTCCTGTTCCAACGTATAGGGTAATCATATTCTACTTTACAAAGTTATTTCCTGTCAAAACGCTTCCAGAACAATCCCATCGGCAATGTTTATGCTTCTGCACCATATAGCAGGTTGGGAGAGAGAGAACTCTGCTTTTCAACTGCCTACTAAGCCCATAGTAGCTCCTGTTGGCAAGAGATATTCTCCGTTTGATCTCCACGCTGACGTCGTTCATGTTGTTAATGCGGTTTCATAGATAGATAAAGTCCTTCGCCACTTCAAAACTGCTATCGCCGAAGTGATGATCTTTCCTAGACCCGAAGACACTTTACCCGTTGACAGAAGGTACTAAGTTTTTTCCTCATTCACTACGAGACCACTTCTGGCCACTTCTGCTCCTGTAGAAAATTTTGACTTGGTTATTCAACCTGGCAGCACGAATAATTTTCTGAAATAAATTGTTCGAGAAGTCAAATGACAGGGAATCGCTGTGTGGATTTCGTTTAGTACCAAACGGCAGTTTGGTACAGTTTAGCGAGGATGTCAAATTCAGTTATGGTGGCGTAGAGGCATTTCCTATTTGTACCGTCTAAGGCAGCTTTAAAATTGACGTGTTTATCTATGATTCTTTTAATTTTTCTTTATTTGCTTCTGCGTTGGAATTACTAACCGCTATTAATAGAAAATTTTTTTGTTCTATTTTTGTTTTTTGCGTTTCCCTGGAATTCAACTTTAAACCTTTTTAACAAATTACCAGCAATTATTAAAAGTTATTTAAACAACTCGTTTTTTACGCAGTCTTCTACAGTGAAGTTTATAGTAAAACAGAAGTTGATTTGCTTTTTCACTCATTTAGTCAAATGAGTTCTAACATGTTGTATGACGAGAGTGTGACATGCATTTTGAATGTACCAAAGACACGCAAAATAGCCATTAAAAGGTAGCAAAAAACTAGCAAATGACTATGAAATAGTAGCACAAGTACGCTGACCCTATCCTTAGAAACACAAAGTCGAATTCATATGTGACAGAGAAAACAAGAATTGAGTTAAGAGTCTCAAAATATGCAAGTTTTGTTGGCTGACTGGCCGCGTCTACTCCATAAATCAAAGCAACTTTTTAGCATCGTTGTCGATGGAGAAATTGTGCGCGTCAAAAGGACATATTTTTTGTGAATGTATTTACGAAAAGAAACAAATTGCCTGCATTCCTGTGTTGGGTATTACGTGTTTTAAACAAAAGATTCCTATCGAATACAAGAGTGTTTCGCAAAACAAAAAACGCCATAAAAAGAAATAAGTTTTTCTAAGCAAAATGAATGAGTTTTACGTGTTTTGTCGTAAATATTTTATGACGACAAGTTTCGGGCGTTAAAATAAGATTTTTCATCGAATTCGATTGCTGTTGATGATGATAAATGTGGCGACTGACTCTCATTGTCAATGGTAATTCCCAATTACTTCATTGCTTTAGGGGTTGTTAATGGATGAATGAGTTGTTTGAGGCAGAAATGCAAAGGAATTGAAGTTCGCAGTTCAGTTGAGTCATAAAAAGTGAGTTGGAAAAGACTTAATGAACATCTTTAAACGTTGATGACATTTTTAATTCTGGGGAAGTCAAAATATGGTAAAGAATTTGTTAATTCAGGCGGTTATATTAGCATAAGTTGGTTCGTTTATGAGATTATTATTCCAATTGCAATATCTCTAAAGCAATCTGAATCCACTGAATAGATCTACAGCCCAGTGGCAAAGCCAGCATTAACACCAAAAGAGCTAATGCTGTGTGTCTACTGGAATTTGAAGGAAATTTTTCATTATGAGCTTCCACATCATGGCCAAACAATTGATTGTGATTTCTACTGTTAACAATTAACAAGATTGAACTTGATTGAATTTAATTAATTGAAATGACTCAGCAGAAACTGAGAGAGCTTGGCTGGGGGTTTTGAAGTATCAACCATATAGCCCGGATTTTGTACCTTTACTTTATCTTTTGTTTCGATCTCTGCAGAAATTGATATAAAATTAAATTCCGTAAAGACCTGCAAAACTCAATTGGATCAGTTTTGCGCTCAGAAAACCCAGAGCTTCTACACTGATGGAATCACTGTTTTGTCGCAAAAATGGTAAAAGGTCACAAATTTGGTTTCATAAAGCTCTTTTCAAATTTAGGAAACAAGTATTTAATTTTTGGCAAATTTTAAGCCGAACTTGACCGTGCACCCAATATCTTTGAAAATATTCATTTTATCTTTTTCCTTATGCTCGTCTTAGTGTTAAAGCCGGAAATGATAAGTATACTTTTAAAACAAATTCTTTCCACTTTGTATTTAAACCTTAAGGTTAAACATAAAATTTAAACTTAAAACTCACGGAACAAAAATTTGAATACGGATTTGTTTGAAAGCAGGAAACCCTATTTAAGCAGAAACTCCCTCGTCAAAGCTATTAAATAACATACATATACATACTTCTAAACCTTTCTATGTATGTACATACAGTGCCGATTAAAAAAATAGCGCCATTAATAAATTTGTTCTTTAGAGCAATAAAATGAAAAGTCACTAGCTTTTGTTTCGCACATCAATGTGCATGTGCTGAGTGCACTCTCTTTGAGAATACTTGTTTTTACAGAAAAAAACTTAATGGGTCTTTTCATATGATCGATTTAATTTAATTTTGGCAGTCACTAAAATAACATCGTTTTATAACATTTTGGTTTAAAATAACAAATTTTAATTCTATTATTAAAAACCGTAGCAAAACACATAAGATAATCTAAATTTAAGTTTAAATAAATTAGCTTCACACAAATTAAATGATTTATTTTAACAGAAATGGGTGGTAACAAGCTTTGTATGCCAGAAAAACGTGCTGTTATTAAAGAAATGGTTACTGAAGGTAAGCCATATCTCAAAATAAGAAATTTGGTTAGATGTTCCCACAAAAGCTTTAAAATATTGTCACGAAAATAAATATATAACCCTCTAGCGCTTTAATACTGTATTGTGAGATTTTGGTATATTTTGTGCACCCTGTCAATTTGGCAGCACTGTCAAATCGACCATCTTTACGTTATACTTGACTTAACGGATATGAAAATAGAAGATGGTCGATATTTCCGGAATCTTCCAAACTGTAGGCAATTAGGTATATAAAGAGGTTGCTCTACCTACAAGTTATCGTTTGGCTGTCGTAAGATAAAGCGGAAATAAAAGTGTTGTATAAACGAATATGTTGTGTTAAGATAAACCGTATAAAAGTTATATTGGAATCAATTTAAACTGTAAAACAACAAAACAAAGCGGTATTTATTTTGTTTTAACGCAATTTAAAGGAACTCAAACGTTTTAAAAAGGTTAAAACGTAACAATATATTCAAAAGGTTAAAACACGTGGTTGCAAGAAAGTAATGTCGACTTTAATGGTTGAACGTTTGGTCAGACAGACCAAGAAGACCACTTTTATGCCAACTACAGAGTTCAAAAAGCATCAAAAAGTAACTGCAAGTGTTGAAACTATTGCTCGAAGATTAAGAGTCAATAAATAAAATGCGTAGTCACCAAAATTGACACTGCTCACATACAAGCACATTGCTAAACGTTTGTATTGGCTTGTTTAAAAGTGGGTGAATGTGCTATGGACAAATGAGTCCAAGGTGGTTTTATTTGGAGGCAAAAGTTCACATTCCCATATCCGAACACTCCCCAACACAGAATTAGATCCATAATTCACCTCTAGCACCATTAAATATAGTGGTCCAAGCATTATGGTATGTGTAGGACAAAACGCCCATGGATAAGACACTTAATGCTATGCTAAGGGTTGGCTGGTTTTTAAAAAAAACCAAACCTACCAGGTTCTATTGGGTTTTTTGATTTTTTTTTTTTTGTTTTATTGGGTTTTAGAAATGCTTCCGAATTTCGTTCAATTTCGTTTATTTTTGTTTATGCAATAACGTTGTTTTAGTATTTATAATGTAATTTTGCACTCTTGGTGGGATCCAGGCGTCATTGTGTACTATGAGCTGCTGAGACTGGGTGATCGAAGCAGACTGCAATTACTTCGTTTGAATCGTGCGTTATGAGAAAAACGTGCTAAATATGAAGACAGACATGATTAAGTTATTCTTTTGCATGATAACATCCGATCTCATGTCACAAAAGTTTCAAAACAATTATTAGAAATGATCAAATGCCGTATCCACCGTATAGCTCCGTCGGCTGTTGCGACGGATACAATATACTCACACCTCCTTATACAGGCTCTCTTTACATTGCATTTCGCCATAACGACCAGTTTGTATTCGCTTTAAGCGCAATTCACATCGTTTTACGGTTAAAAAAACGCGGATTCTCCATTTTTTTTTTAAGTATAAGTATAATATTCATCTCGTTCAAAGGCATTTCGTTTTACGGCCTACATTTTCAGAAACTATGTAGGGCGAATAAGGGATATGAGTTTATCTTATGTCACTGAATCATTTTCTTTGAAGAAATATAAAATCGGTTTCAAAATTGGAGCATCATAAAAGACGAGAAGTTTTTCGGGGTTGGGATTTGAACATTTTATCAGAAATGGAGAAAAGATGTAAGCAGTGATTTGATAAATTTGTTATTTTATTATCTGTTTGAGGTCAAAAACGGAATAAATAAATTTATAGTCCAAATACGTAAATTACACCTATTTTTGTTAAATAAAAAACCCACCCGGGTTTTTTTAAATATAATACCCGGGTGGGTTTAATTGGGTTACTCAGTGGGTTGCTTCCTTATGTTTTTAAGCAAATGACGTTGATAAGGGTCCTTCGGCAGGACATTGACCTGAAGAATACGGGCAAAAAAGTGGCTTCTGGAAAATGGCATTAATCTGATGGAGTGGCCCGTGGATAGATATAAAAAGGGTGTATCTCAAATACAACCAACCACTAATAAAACCCTCATGATGGCTGTCCAGCAGGTCTGGAATTCAATTTTTATTGAAAGATGTCAGAATTTAGTAAATTCAATATCAAGACGCTGTGCAGTGGTCATTGCCAACAAAGTGCATGCGACAGAATATTAATTTTGGCGTTTGCATCGATGAGAACTATAGCGAATTAAAAATGTTTAGTTTATTTATAGTTTAGTTACTTCGTTTTTAGTGACAAGAATATAGTGCTATTTTTTGACTGAGTGTTTTTTAAGTTTTATTTTAAAAAAATTAAAATTTATAAAAAAAAAAAAACTAAATAAAATGAACTTATAAGTATCTATTGGTATAGTTTCAATGAAATCAGTTGAAGCTCATTCAAGAAATAAAAGGAAGTTTATTTTCCTGTAGTGGTGCTATTTTTTTGGCCGTAGCTGTATGTATCTATATATGTATGTAAGAGGTACATGTATATTTTGTGCTGTAAAAAATGTATTATCTACCCCTCCACTACCAGAATATACACTCAAATATACGTAATGCGTTGACATATAATCCTTCTATTAACCTTTTTATGGTTTTTTATCATACTAAGGGTTGCTTACTTTCCATCTTTCTAAAGGGGAAGTTTTTACTTTTCCAACATTTTGTTAACACATTTATGTGTTTTTTTTTAAGCCGATAATTGTAAATAAAAACACATACTTAGACAAACGTATTTACTTTTGTTTATACAATCACTAGAAATCAATTGTCTTTTGAAGGAATCCATAAATGAGATTTATTAGACAAACATGAGCAAGCGGCACGTTTATAACGATATCGACTTTATCAATATCGTAAACACATATGGTGTCAGTTTATGGTTGGGTTTTTCTACTCATATGGTGTACGCGACAGTGTCATTTCTATTCAGTTCACTATTTACTCTGCAACGAGTATTGTATTCAATTCAAATTCAATATTATCATGTTAGCCAATTAAATCAATTAACACTCGTTGTTTTCGTTTTCTTAATTTCTATTACAATTTCATTAAATTAACTTTGAAAACTGAGCACATGCAAAAATAATAAAAAATAAAAAAATACCACCCTGTCCTCGGCAAGTATCAGAGCGAATATATAATAAGAAAAATATTGGTTCGGACAACATGTTGTATGACTAGAAGAGAACACGTGTTGTCTAAGTTTTTAAAATTTTATCGAAAATAATATTAAAATTTTTATACACCCATTTTATTAGCCAAACATTACTTTTTCTTCTTGAGGTCAATACTTAGGGGATGACCCACCCCTACTCAAGCAGTGCATTGTGCTGGTGCTAGAAAAATAGATTGTGGAAATGAAGAGAGAGGGAGCACTGTTTATGGACATTTGAATTTATATACACAGTGCAACTAAAGAATAATTAATGTAATTCATACCGTAGTTCGCTGTGGAGTACTTAATTTCCTTTCTCTGTGATTGTTACAACAGATATCACAATAAATTTTTATGTCTAGTTGTTTGGGAAATCTTATATATAAAAATAAATGGGTGTTTGTAAGTTTTTTGTTTATTTGAAGTACGAGGACGGATTGACATTGAAACTACCTAGCGCTAGATGGCAGCACAAACACAAAAACTTTTTCTTTATGGCGAATCTGCTCCGTCAGATTATATGGTAAAATATTGGATTGCTGAATTTAAACGGGGCCGAACAAGTACTGTAACAATACCATCAACAGGAAGGTCAAAAGAGGTTGTTACTGAAGAAAATATCAAGAATATCCTCGATATCGTTATAAATGATCGCCGGGTCAAAATACGTAAGATTGCTGAAATGGTAAACATATCATATGAACGTGTGTTCAACATTTTACATGAACATTTGCATATGAAAAAGCTATCGGCAGGATGGGGGGTGCCGCGTTTGCTCAGTGTTGAACAAAAACGAGTTCGACAGATCACTTCACAGCAGTGTTTGGACACGATAAAGCATAATCCTGCTGATTTTTGGCGTAGATTAATAACTGTGAATGAAACGTGGGTCCACCGCTACACACCTGAAACCAAAAATCAATCGAAGCAATAGGTGAAAGCTGGTGGAAGTGCTCCGAAGAAGGCGAAGACAGCGAAATCGGCTGGCAAGATTATGGCCACTGTATTTTGGGATGCACACGGAATATTGCTCGCCGATTATCTTGAAAAGGGATCTACAATCACAGCAGAGTATTATAGTGCATTATTGGATCAATTGGTTGATGCAATCAAGGAAAAACGACCACATTTATACAAGAAGAATATGCTCTTTCTTCAAGACAACGCACCGGTTCACATAGCATTAGATACGATGCTAAAACTACGAGAAATCCACTTCGAATTGGTTGATCACCCATCCTTATAGTCCAGATTTAGCCCCTAGTGACTTTTTCCTGTTTCCAAACTTGAAAAAATGGCTCGCTGGAAAAAGATTCATCTCAAACGAAGAAGTAATTACCGAAACTAATGCGTATTATTCAGATGGTATAAAAAAGTTGGAAAATCGTCTTACTAAGTGTATTGACTATGTTGAGAAATGAATGGTTTTTGAAAACAAAATGTTTTTCCTACTTAGGTAGCTTCAATATCAATCCGCCCTCGTATATAGACGACTAAGCGGCTGAACCGAGTTTGCTGAAATTTTTGCAGTATATCTCTGTATGTCTAAAAGGAACTACAGGCTACATGAATTACAAAAATTTTAATTGGGCAATGACACGGTCATACAAAGTAAATATTTATTTTTGTATACCTTCAAAATGGTAGCAAAAGTCTTTAAATTTGGCCCATATAGATTCATAGTCAATACAAATCAGCAAGCGGAATTAGACAAGTGGTAGTGATACCTCCTATATAAACTAAATATTAAATTCTTTATATCTTAAGAACGGTTAAAGTTAAAGCTTCAGTATTTGGTCTAAGTGACTTCATGGCCAATACAAATCATCAGTCAAAAAATGGACGGAATAGGACAAGTGGACTTGATACGTCCCACGCAAGGCAAATATTAATCTTGATAGCGGTTGAAGGTACAATTTTAGAATATGGTCTGATTGACTTAAAAACTGAGCGGAATTCGACAAGTGAGCGTGGTACCTCCCAGACCAACTAAATATTGATTTCAGTATATCTTGAGAACGGTTAAAGCAAAAGTCAATACAAATCATCAGTCAAAAACTGCGCGGAATTGGACAAGTGGGCGTGGTACCTTCCATATAAATTAAATATTAATTTCTTTATATCTTAAGAACTGGGGAAAAATTATAATGCTAAAGTAAAGATCACCACCAATTAGCAAGGATCTTCACCACTACACACAAAAAAGCTTGATATATCAAATTGATTAAAGAAACTGAAACAAAGCAATAGATGCTTTGTGGAAAGCAAATATGCTTCCTAGAGTGACGGAGAAAAAAACATAAATAAATAAAAAAATATCTTAAGAACGGTTAAAGCTTAAGTTTCAGTATTTGGTCTAAATAACTTCATGCTCAACAAAAATCAGCCGTCAAAAAGTGGTTGGAATCGGACAAGTAGGCGTAGTACCTCCCATACAAAGTAAACATTGATTTATGCATATCTTGAGAACACAGTAGTAGCTTCTAAATTAGGTTCAAACAAAGTCGTGAACAATATACATTCTCAGACAGTAATTGGGTGAATTAGATACTTAGGTGGGTGTGCCTCTTCCATTCATACTAAATATTGAATTTTGTATATGTGGAGAACGCCAACAATTAAGGCAGCGTTATAGCATTAAACAAAAGAAGGTATTCCAGCAATCATACTGCATGCAAGCTAACTATATACGTATATTATGTACAAAAATGAATATGTGTATGGACTGGACTGTATACAGTTAAACGATCAATTTTACAGTGTCTTTCTGGAGGGAACTATGAGCTATCTCATATATTTGGATTTGGACCGGAAGTGGACAAAAGGTGGAATAAAGCTTAGAAAAAATGTGGCTAAAATAATATTTAAGATAATATTTAAAATGGGGGTAGCGAAGCACGCCAGGCTTTAGCTAATTTTATATAAAATAAGTTTTTCAAATCACACATACTCAAATTCGATTACAAGTTCAAACTTAATGAGTCACTACTTTTAAGAGAGACTGCTGGATAGGGTATGTTGGGATGAATGTGTGTGTGTTTTTTTTTTTTTTTTTTTTTTTTTTTCATTACGCTTTTGATTCGAAAAACACTTCACAATCTCTGGACTTAAATTTGATAGAAAATTTTTAGAAAATCGTCAAGCATAGTTATGGATTACAAAAATCAAATAAAAATGAAAAGTTATGGGAGAAATTTTAAAGCGTGTGGTATTCTATTTCAAAAGAGAACTACCAAGGTTTGGTGCAATTAATGCCTGTCATTGGTTTATGTTTCTACTTTATCATCATCTTCATTTATTAACTTTAACTCCTTGAGAAGCATAGGGCTTCTGACAAACATCTAAATCGTATACGGTTCTACGCCAACTCCTTCAACTCATTCCCAAAATGTACAGATTTTTCCACTTCTTTCATCACTGGTCTGTGCCCCATTGCCTTCGGCCTTTATCTTTTCCTCGAACTTCGTGGATTCCAGTCTAACATTATACTGCAGATCTCATGTTGCGTTTTTCTGAGGGTATGACTAATCCAACTCCATTTGCTATTAGCATTCTTATAGGACACTGGGCGCATTTTACACATTAAAGCAACACAGAGGTCACTTTTGATTAAAATATTCGTAATTCGTATTTGTTGAGAGAACGCTTGAATATCAGAATATCCCATATTGCACAAAAGCCATCAACATCAGCTCTCGCTCCAACGTTCGATGTAATAACACTGCCAAGGTACGAAAAAGAGTAAACAGATTCAACGTGGCTGTTTTTATGTACAAATTTATGTTATTGTTTGACCCGTGGTGATGGCCCTATTCTTATCGACATTAACTATCTGGTCATGTTTTTCTACCTCTTCTACCAGATCATTGAGTTTCTGATGCATGTCAGTATGCCGAACCAACAGCAGACAAATGTCGTCGGCATAATCGACATCTTCAAGCTCCTCAGTAAATATTAATGGTAAGCTTCTATCTATATCCTTCTGATAGGAGGCAGCTATGACGAACTCAACAGTTAGTTTCAATTGAATTAGACAGACGACCATTATGAAGAATTTTCATTATTGCACAACCCAGTGTTATTAGTTTGTTCGATATTACAGCATTGTGCAGGACATTCCCCATTGATGCTCGATTAATACCATCAAAGGGCGTCCGAAAATCATTAAAAATACAAATGAACAGAAGGTCGCCATTAATTTATCTGTTCTACTTAAATACGTAGATCAATACATGATATATTTGCTCTGAAGCCCACCTGGTGTTTACGAATAGTGTGATCAAGAGTTGTGTTGATGCAACTTCTGCTTTATACTCAATTACTCGTAGATATTCGTTATCCGAATCCATCTCTGTTTCAAATTTCAACATAATCGGTTTAGTCGGTTTACTATAGAGAAGTTTATAACATATGGATGATTATTAACGAAAAACAAATTGTTATGGTGGGGTATGCTCACGACACCTCTTTTCTTTTTTTGTAGTATAAAATTTCGATTTAGAAGAAAGAAACAATCAATAACATTCCTCCATCACTTACATAGAAGTGTATAGTAAAAGGAAGGAAATATTGTACACTACTCATACGTACATACATATGACCATCTAAACAACATTTGATTGTATGAGTAGTTTATTCTACATTTCAATTTTCATTCCATTGAATTTCTATTTCACTTCAATACACTTCCTAGGAATCCCTATTATTTTTTCGATTTTTTCAATTTTATTTCTTTATTTCTATTGTATTTTAGTCGTTTTTGTTATATTAATTGTCAATGAATTCTTGTGCGATAGTGTTAGTGTTTAGGGATGTAGTATAGTATTCATATAATGGGACATTTTAGTTGGTTTAGTTGGCTATTGTTATCGTTTCGTTTTTCTCAAGGTTGTCTTTAACGAGAAATAGTCATTAAAATAATATTTTTGTTTTGTTTTTCTACATGAGAAGAAATGCAGTTAAAAAGTCATTAAATATTAGTTTAAAAATAAAAAATGTTTTTATATTTTAGCTTATATAACATAAAATAGAAGCTAATATTTTGGTTTTTACTGCCCATATTTTTTAGTTTCCAGTTGACAAGGCTGACATGAATTTTAATACTAACTTTGATGTCATTTTTTTTAAGCAAAACTCAAAAATATTTTAGAGGGGATTTTAGAACACAATTGTCAAGAGTCTTTGACTACTACGTGTTAATTGTCAAGTAGATAACTGCCAAACCATCAGATCCCTAGTCAAGGGTATTGTGTTCTAAATTATGTCCAAATACTAGTTAAGTTTAGATTAGGTTGGGTTTACAGATATTTGAAATAAAGTACACAGGCGTATAATGCTAAACACATAGACGACAGCAAGCCGCAAACAGCAATATGTCAAAAAGAGAATCGTTTTTGTGAAGATAATTTGCTGCTGCAAACTTTTAATTTTTTTAGGCAGCAAAATTCAAATTATTGTTGCCTTTTATAATATAAAATGCTAAATCAAAAAGTTCAAACATAGTTTTTTTTTAATCAGAAAACAAAATATAAAATTAAAGTTTTATATTAAATACCAGGTGTTCTGGTATGAAGTGAGCGTCAAAATACAAATGTCTCCATTAATAAATAAATTTTTTGTATTGGCAATGAAGTCTGTCAAACATATTCACTATACACATCAAATCAGTGAACAGACAACATCATATTTTTTCACCGGGTTAAAGATGGCAAATTTTGTACCAGAAAATGAAGTTACTTCGAGTTCTAACCGAGGCATATGGTGATCATGCTTTAAGCGAAAAAAATCATGGGTTAATCCGGAACAACCATCAACTTCAACTGCAAAACAGAATATATTCGGCAAGAAGACAATGCTGTGTGTCTGGTGGGACAAGAAAGATTTGGTGTACCACGTGCTCTTAAAACCTGGTGAATCTGTTTATATAGATCGCTTTCGGCAACAAACTATCAATTTTAACCATGCATTGATTGAAAAACGACCAGACTGGTCTAGACACAGGGTATGAACCATTTAAGGCGTATCCGCGATGAACATTTACATGAAATCATCTTTAAACATTGAGTTCTACATATATATAGATCGTTCTAACGAATCAAATAAATAACTTTGTTTAGGTCAAAACCGAAAGCTCTTAAAACACCGCCCGATATGAAATTAAAAATTTCATTGGTTCATTGATGAATTCTCGTGGCAATGACACAAAGGTAACAACGTATGACTACTTTATTGTAATGTCACCATACTAAAGAAGGATGAAATTTAGCGACATTGTCTGTAACGCGTCGATTAAGTGCTAAAATTAAGCGCCATTTTCTGTTATGAGGCGGCTACATGTTTGCCACACCTCCCAGTCAACAGACAAACAAAAAAAACCTAAGATTTTTGATGATATTGTCTGTTAGGACTCACTAATAAACAAACGCCTAAAAAACAAAATCAACTTGTGTCATCTATAAACATTTGGAAACTTACAGCCAAACCTAAATCAGAGCGCTAAGCGTTCTCTAGTTGTACAAAATTATAACGCCCATACGAATTGTATGAAGCAAGCCATAATAGCGCGGTGCCAACGGTTTGCAAATAATTCAATTCGGCAACGCGTTAGAAAGTGAAGTTGGCTACGAAGAAACTTATAAAAGAAAAAAGTAGTGCCATTGTAGCTGGTTTAGCGTCAATCTAGCGTTTTAGTAATTTTTTAATTTCAATTTAGTGATTTTTTGTTGAAAAGTTAAGTTAACATTACTGTTCATGACACAATTTTAAAGCTTTTGTTTAGATATGTCGCTTTAGCGTCAACGCAAGATAAATGTCAACACAACGCCTAACGCTCTAATTTAGATTTGTCAGTTATTTTAAAAACTTATGTATGACAGCAAACAATATTCATCGTCAGTCATCAATAATATACCATTTTCAGTGTTTGTTACGATGACACTGAAAACAGTTTTCATTGCTGCTGCAGCTTGCAAAATATTTAAGAAGTCGACTTTATATATATGTACGATAAGATGGCCCAATAGAAGGAACAGCAAAATCTTTCATAGGAAGAGCAAATGAAAGCCGTCTTTTCAAAAGAAAAAAATGAAAGGCGGGTGAAAATTATAAAAAAAAGTTAAGCCTTATAGCGAAGAACAGCAATTCTAGGATCCATAATACTTGCACTATAGGACGCATTTGCTCACTTGTCGAAAGGCCCCAAGTTGTACAGTCTTAAACCTGTCGATTTGAGACTAAAAAAACCTCAAAACAGATCACAATTGATCTCACTATCTCACATGCATGGTCCCCGATCGCTCGGATAGACCATTAGTGACTTATAACACCTTGGATATGTGTCACCGAAAAGACTGAATTTATTTTGAGGTGGGTAGTCCATTGTCTGAATATGGCACAAGAGAAACATTGAGGTTTGACCAAAGTCTGAATTCTGGTGCCAAGGACACCGGCACTTCTAGAAACTTATTTTCCTTTCTATGATTAGGTGAGAGTGCTTAATGGCTATATATGGAATTGAATTGCAACCAATGCTGACAATGGTGCATCGAAGGTTTGGATCATCCTCAGCTTGAAAAAAATTGTGCTAAAAGAATGATCGGATATGACCAAACTTGAAGTTTTTAAGAGCCATATTTTCTGAATTAAGTGCGGCCAGACACAAGACAGGTATCTTTTGTTGGGCCACAAATTTGACAACTAATGTTAGATATTGTGTTGTATGGCTCTTAATTATGAGCGTGGGGAAAGATGGAAAACGAAAATGTGTCTGTATTACTGCTGGTCTATATTGCAATTGCTTCGAAATTCTGCTACAAGAGACAAGTTAAAACGACAATGATGTCAAGAAGCTACCACACACCTATTTACGAGTATTATCGAACACAAGGTATTTTTCATTTAATTCAGAATCTGCAGAATCTAACGAAAGTTCTAAAAATTTAAATTTAGATTCGTTGTAGAGCGAATGAATTTTTTACTGACATATTTATTTTCCCATTGCAAAAATAATAAGATTTGTCTCTTACAGTCTCACTTTTGTTGCGTAGTGTTATTTGACCAAACATTTAAAATTTTTCTGAAATCAATTCAACCCCTATAATGATTTTTATATGTTTTTGGGAATTCTCATAATATTTTTATTAATTTATTCAACAATTAATCAGATTTACCAAAAATGTTCTTTTTTTTTTTAAGAAATTCTGAAATAAATGAGAAGTAAATAAAAATATTTTCAAATTTTAAACATACAGAGACAGATAGACTGACTGATTTGACTAAATGTCAAAGTTCATTTATATTCGCTGATTTAATTGGCTAGACGTGCAAAAAGAAAAACGGGGGAAAAACATCAAAACCAATTCAATTTAATTTATTCTTTCATTCCAAGCAATTGAGACGACACAAACATCTTTATCATCCACAATACAAAATAGAAATCGTACACTCATCATATAAAGGCATTCCAATTTTTTCGGAAGATGATACAGATGATGAAGATGAGAAAGAAATGAAAGCAAAATAGTTTATTACTACGATTACCTCTTATATGATTATTATTATTTCATTTTATTTCATTTCATTTTGAATTTGTATTGCCTGTCATCAACCCACTTTATGATTTACAATCCGTACGATACTACGACACAACAACGATGACAATAAAGGTCAATGGAATTATTTTGTTCACATTTGTCTGACTTTTCTGTCATATTCAACAAGTATTTTGACTCGCATGTATCCGATGCAAGCGTGTATAATGCGATTACGAGCATAAAAGATAAATAATAACGTAAAGATATGCTCGTAAAACGATTTTTATAAACAACAATATGGATAATCCATAAAAATTGGTGTAGTTTTTGTTTAGGAATTACAGGAAAAAAATAAAATTTCAACATTATAATTTAATCTAAGAACTTAAGAAAATATATATAAAAATTTTTTCATGGAAAGTATTTTCTTTTTTTATTTCAATAAGTACTTATTATTGTCATCAATTTTAGTACCAAATACACTGGTCAAAAAAATTTTTAACAAGAAACGTCGGGACATAGACGAAGGTCCCTTAGAGACCACGAAAGGACAATATATCCAACGCTAGCCAGATCACTACTCACAAGAAGTATTCAACGGGAAACTCCGCAGGGCAGGTACTCTTTTGTGATAAACGAATTGCTAGTTCGGTACTGGGGCGATGGCCTATGAAGTTGACGATGTTTTTAATATTTCGGGGAAATTTGTGGATCCTATTAGGGACAGCGAGTGGGAATCTGGTCGTGGTTTGGGAGTGAAGAAGACGTCGGTAGTACTTATTACCCGGAGATATAAACCGTCCAATCATTTCGGCCAATGAAGCTCAACATTGTAGACCTTAAACTCAGTGACAAAGCTCTCTTTATGGGGCTTATTTTGGATGGAAAGCCTATCCTAAAAGCCTAATTTTCTAAATATGGTAAAGACGGCCTTCATTGGTCTCTAAACCTGCAACAAAGTGTTGAAGACGAAATGAGGTTTAAGCTAAAGATTACTTATTTGATTTATACAGTTCTGGTCATATTTGAATTGACCTACGGATGATTTGTTTGGTGTAAATTCCTCGGCAAGACAACCAACCTTAACCTGATAAGCGGTTGCGTTACGTACTGTACATATATCGGCGCTGGAGGTAATCCTGCATCTCGTACGGTTGAAGCTATGATGTAAAGGCTCAGCTATTGGCACGAGTCAACGCCTGTGGGTAACTGGACTATTATAGAGGTAAAATGTGAGTCATTCGAGGATTTTAGCAGAATTGGGATTGATTTTACAATACCGCACAATGACTCCTCAGTCAAGTTCAGAACAAAGATTTTGGAAGGAATGATAATTATGACAGGAAGGAATGGATAGGTGGTATAAAACACTTCGTTAACGACTTTGAGCAGGCTTCAAACTTCAAAAGTTTTCGGAGTCGGCAAATACTGCTCATTTGATAAGGCTACCAGATCACTGTAGCGTCTGTCAAGAGGAACTATTACGGTTTACAACTCAACTCAGTTCAATTTAAATTTCAGTTGAAATTTTACAATTTGGTTTGATCGATAGCAACTTAACCTTTTAAAAACGCAAATTACAACTCATCGATAGGAGTTGTAAAACTTCAATTGAAATTTTAACTCAACTTAGTTGAATTGTAAGCCGTAATAGGGGAATTGGTGATTATTGGTAAGGGCATAATTTCAAAGATATATTTACATACTTTCGAAAAGCTAAGTAGCTGTAGTGGATCCGGTATGTTATAAGATAACCTCGAGAACGGCTGTGGACTGCTGCAGATTTCTCAAAAAGATGGCTGGACAACACACCATTCATTTCATTTCGATACCGGCTCATCGTAATATTGCGGAGAACTGTAGGGGGGCTGGTGAACTTGCTAGGCATGGCATGACCACAGAAGTTGCGGTGGTTAAGTTCGGTTATAAAGATTACCGAATATAATATACCCTTATCTAACAAACAAACCGTTTTTATTTATAACCTTTTACCATTTTTTTGTGTAAAGCCAGTGTAGAACTTCTGGGCTTTCTGAGCGAAAAACTGATTTAATCGCCTTTTCTTTTACTGAATTTAAATATATATCATTAAAAGAGTTATGCGCAGATCTAAGCAACTGATAATCTGGCGATGCAAGTTCTGGGCTATATGATCGATATATCAAAACTACCCAGCCTTTTCTGTTTATTAGTTCTGGCCTCATTAATTGAATTACTTGCTTCAATCTCGTTAATTGTTCATAGTTGAGATCAGAATCAATCTTTTGATCATCACAATTATGAGATCGAATTGGGATTGTCTCCGTAAACTTTACAAACTTTTTTTTTAGCAGTCTGCGACTCATTTTTGTCTTTTTTATAACAGAAAAACAAAATATGGCGGTTATGTTCCAAATTTTGATTCATTTTTAAACGGAGATAACTTTAATAAAATAATGCAATTTTCATATATTCTTCTAAGTGAAGCCTAAAATGTCAATCAAGTTGCCTTATGCAGTTTATATTACCACAGATAGTACATTTTATAGCCATCTACCAAAAAATTTTAACCGAAATTTTTCGAACACCTAATATTTATAATTATTTTTAGCTTTTCTAAAATACCTATAAATGTAATTAATGATCTGCCAGGTGGTGAATGTTATAATGAATCATGGTGACAAACGCTGATAATGGTAAATCATCGATGACTGACGATGAATTTTCTTTGGTGTCATACATGACTTTAAAGTAATTGTTCAAATTTTCATAGATAACAAAAGTTAATTTTGCCTAGCAGGCGTCCGTGTATTAGATTAAGATCTAACAGAAAATAACATCACGAATCATTAGTGCTTTAACCGTTAATTGGCAGGCGTAGCAGTCAAAATCCTGCATCGCAATTTTTAAACCTATTTTTCCTCTTTAAACTCGGTGAAATTCGACATTAGTGGTCCAACAAAAAATACCTCAATTGTTAATACAGAAAACATGTCTCTTAAAAACATTAAGTTTGGTCCTATCTAATTCACTCCTTCAGCAAAATTTTTCAACTGGCTGAGGATGATCTAAACCTTCGATGCACCTTTGACAGTATTGGTTGCAATTCAATTCCATACAGAGCCATTAAGCACCCTCTTGTAAGTCTCTACCTAATCATAGGGAAGGTAAAGAAGTTTCTAGAAGTGCCAGTGCCCTTGGGACCAGAATTCAGACTTTGGTCAAACCTCAATGTTTCTTTTGTGGCATATTCAGACAAAAGACTACCCACGACAAGGTAAATTCTATTTCCTTTTCTGTGACTCAAACCCAAGGTGTTATAAGTCACTAATGGTATACCCGAGCCAGAGGAGACCATACATGTGAGATAGTGAACGGAATTCTGATCTAATTTGAGGTTTGTTTGAGTCTATCAGCAATTCTTCGCTGTCTTTTTTTTTCAGACGGTCTTATTTGCTCCTACAAAGGTTTACACTTTCCTCTATTGAGTCATCTTATCGTATTTCCAATTACTCATTACGCTTTAAACACAAAGACGGCAGCAACCAGCGCAAAAGCAAGCACCCAATAATTGTTAACAGCAATTGCTGCCATGTTGTCGACTTCTTTAATATTTTGCAAGCTGCGGCAGCAATGAAAACAGTTGAACAGACGACAGTGTAACTGTTTTATTTCTCAAAAACGCACAGTGGCGAACGCCATAGTGAATTATCATAACAAAAGCTGAAAATGGTAAATCATCGACGACTGGCGATAAATATTCTTTCGTGTCATACATAACTTTTAAAGTAATTCCCCAATTTTTCTAAAATGACAGAAGTTGATTTTATCTTCCAGGCGAGTGGTTATCAGTGAGTCCTAGCAGACTATATCATTAAAAATCAATGTTATTTATTTGTGAACAGGAAGGTGTGACAGACAATTAAATTAGCCGACTCATATCAGAAAATGTCGCCTCTTTAGTATCTTTTTTATCTTTTAGTATGAATCAATTAAATTTTTCATTTACGATAATTTTATACAAATTCATACTGGATACTGATATTGTGATGATAATTCATATATATTATGATATTTTCATATCATAGTGACAATTTAGCTCATAAAATAATTTGTAACACTAACCTTAAGTAAAAAATATCAGCTTTTCTTAAACCGTAATTTAAATTACAAAATTACTTACGTACCTGTAAAGAAGAAAGATAAAAATAAGTTATCTGAAGTAAAATTCAAAGAATTTAAAGTTCTTAGTTCTTAAAAAAGCTTTTTGTAGCTCTTGACTTTGGCACGCCTAAACTTCATAGGTTGGACAATGTGATTTTATAATTTTCTTTTTCCTTAATACAATATATTTATTATTGTTATTCAAACCAATTATTTACAAGTTTTTATAAATAATGAAGGTCGTCCGTCGTTCGACATCAATGTACGTACTTGTACCATGAATTACATTGTATTCGATGAGTATTTATTTATTTATTAAATATTGTTTTTTCATCATCACAAAATTGAATGACACAATGATGGACTGGCTGACTGGACTTGGCTAACTGATAGATAGAGATTGCATTACAAAATGACATTTAATGGTTGAAAGCGTATTGTCAAAACATGACAAAAAACGCATACATACATACGAGTATATAAAAAATATGACCAGAAGAGCAATTAAAATTTTTGTATATTTTTTTTTTAATTTTTTAAATTGTAGAAAAAATATATTTAAAACGAAATTATATATTAAACAAGTGTTAATTATAAAAGCACACACTTTGCTTATTCAATAAATTTATTTAAAAAAAATACAAATTTATTACATTTTTAAAACGTAATGGGCTTTAAAAGGGATTTCCTGTCCAAAAAAAAGACAAAGAAATCATTACGTAGCATTAAGTGAATACATATGTAGTTCTAAAAGGGGTCAAATTTCGAAATGCATCCAAAATCAAACTTTAATTAGTTTCTATTTTTATGTTTAACCCTTCATTAGCAGCGTAAGGTCTCAATGTACAATACACATTTATTATATATTTTAGCTTCCCTTATGATAAAGTAACAGCAAAAATGGGTTCCAAATAGACCCCTAATATTAATAACATATTTTATTTTAGTTTGTGTCAGTTAACGCAATCGTTTTTAATTAAATCGTTTTATACCATGTTCACATGAGACTTTGACTTATTTGATACCCTGTTTAAATTACTTATACGAATTACGAATTACATAGCACATTTGTAACCGTTTTTGATCAATCTACAGGGTAATTGTAACTGAATATTTACAATTTTGGATGATTCGCTTTTAAAATTGTGTATGGGAAATTATGTACACACATTATGTACATTTTACAAATTGTAAAATGTAATATCTCTGGCAATATTAATTGCATCAGGCAACACTATATCTTGTTTGAAAGGTGGCATTTTAGGCTTCACTTTGTTAAAGGACATTATTAAAAGCACATTAGTCTGTGAAAAGTTATCTACGTTTAAAAATTCGTGAATATTCGGAACTTTAACGTCTTCTTTTGCTTTTCAGTTATAGAAAAGTTAAGAATAAGTCGTAGGTTGCTGGAAAAATATGTGAAGTTTGCGAAGACGATACTGTAACTATAAAAGCATTAGTCAAATGATTCGCTCGTTTCCGATCTGATAATTTTAAAGTTAAAGACGCACCTTTTCAACGAATTACATAAAAAAGTCTATGAAATCATGGCAAAAATTTGAAAGACCGCCGCATATGCAGCGTGGGCGTTGTTAGGGAACTAGCAAACAGTTATGAACCACTTGAAGAGTAGTACGATGCACATTCCACTTGCAATTCACTGCTAAAACGGAACAAAATCGTCCGTTTCTAAAGTGAATGATTGAGAATGATTAAAAGTGAAGCATACGACAATAATGTGCGAAAAAGATTCTGCATGAAGCAAGGTGAAGTTTCATAGACCGTAGCAAAGCCAGAACTAGCACCAAGATAGGTAATGCTGAGTCTCTGGTAGGATTACAAGTGCGGAATCACTCATTATGAGCTTTTGCAATCTGGTAAAACGATTAATTTTGATCTCTATTGACAACAATGAACGAGATTAAAGTAAGTTATTATTATTATTAATTCCCATAACATTCCATGAAGGAACATGGGGACTTCTCTCAGTCAATGAGCTGCACCCGCTTCTATTTTTAAACTCATTGAAAGGGGCCTACAGTTTAACGCCGGCTCCGAATGGCAAATGCATTTAAAGAAGATTTCAATAGTAGATACTCATAACCAGTTACTAGCTAATGTTATGAGGTGATACCGTTGTCGAAAAACTTTTTTCTTTTTTTAAGATAGTCTGGTCTGGTATTGAACCGACGACCTTCTGGTTGGTAGGCGGGTGTCTTACCTACCATATCACAGGGGCAATTTAAATGGCTGGAGTTGACCAACAGCAAAGGTGTCGTTTTCCATCACGGCAATGCCAAACTGCACCCACCTCTAATAATCTGACAGAAAATGAGAGCCTGACTGGGAAGTTTTGATGTATCCACCATATATCCCGGACCATACGCCTTCAGATTATCATTTGTTTCGATCTCTGCAGAACGCTCTTAATAGTGTAAAATTTAATTCTGAAAGGCTTGCAAAACTCAATTGGATTAGTTATCAGAACACCAAGAAGTTTCAAAAATGGCATAATATTATCGATTAAAACGGCACATATTTGAATTAATAAAACTCGTTTCAAATAAAAGAAAATGGCCCAATTTTTAACCGAATTTAACCGAGCCTATGTTTTACTTATTTTCATATCAATATAACTTTTGGCATGATCTGCGACTAAATTAACTGTTTGCCTGACCCGAAGTGGCATATGTTCTCTCATCGAATATGAAAACTGACTTTGTTTGTAGCTTCGATTTATTGAGGGAAGCATATATGACTGGCCGCTGATCTCTGAACGAGATGGCTCAGCAATATAATATTAATATTATATGGGTTTCAGGTCACAGTGATACTGTATGACTGATGAATTCGCCAATCATGGCACCACTATCGAATTCACAAGCGAATTTTCCATGTTGGTAATACCATTCGAAAAATGTAAGTACATGATTCACAATAAGGTAATAAACTCCGTCAATGCTGCATGGTCAGCTTCGGAGATGGGCGCAGCAAATGAAGCCAAAGCTGGATCTCAAGCGCACAAAAGATCTGCTCAACCCTTCAAAGAAGCTCACTCAGCGTAGTTGTCGGTGTCATTACTGGGCATTGTACAATGGGCACTCATGCCAAGACGCTGGGACTGGGTCACCTGACCAATGATTTCTGTAGAAGCTGGAAACAATTCTTCACCTACTGTGCTCATGTCCGGCGTTATGTGGCAGAAGAAACAGGCACCTGGGCCTCTACAATCCGACTTGGCTTCAAAGCTGTCAAATACAGATATTTGTAGGTAAGGCAATAACAATCCATTGTAGTATCACAACGGGTCTTCGTGTGACATTCTTTGGGAAGCAGCCATTTCTACATTTCCTTTATGACTGGGTCGCAGTGTGCTTGGCCTAAATCAATCAATTAATTGTGTTGACAAATATATTTGTATCAACACAATCTAATGTCAATAAACCGCTTATTACAGAGGTCAATGCGTGTACATCTGTAGCATTTATTTCTTCAGGAAAAAGTTTGAAACTGTTTCCGGCAAAAGACTAAACGCCTGCAAACAATGAGAAGAAATTGGTATAAAATTAAGCACTAAAAGCAAACTGTATATACAAATTACGAACAACTGTTTTAAAGAAAAGAAGACATCAAGGAGAGCTTTGTTACTCAAGCAAGCGAAAGATAAGAAACTATTCTAAAAAAACTGCAAAATCATCATTCTTTATTAAATCTATTTTTTTTTAATTTTCATAATTTTGTTTTTTTTTTTTTCATTTATCTTGTTCCCACCTTTTGGTAGTAAATTATTATTTTTTATTCAAAACTTATGTCCTATTTTATACAAATGCCCGTATATTGTGATGAAACAAAATAAACTCAATGATAGCTTAGGGCGGCGGTAAATATGAAAACATAATTTCTACAATACAATGTATGCAGATTAGGCCACAAAAGCTTCTGCGTCTTCAAGTTATACACACTGCCACCAACTCCAACTCTTATACTCTACAAGGCAGTAAACGTCATCAGGCATTTGTGTTTCTCCTTCAGCAGTAATTTTACAAACCATTCGTGTGTCTATTTCTCTGTCGCCTCTATTGTGTTTTCTTACTGTTATTTCTTTTTTTTTTTTTTTTTTTCTTTACAAAGTTTCATAAAAATTGGCCTGTCACGTCACTTTTCTTTCTTCATATTTTAGTCTCCTAAGGTTTGTTGATTTTTTTGATTTAAAAAAAATATTTTTAAAATAAAAATTACTACAAATATAAATATTGTATATACGAGTATAGACAGACTACAACTAATAGCACCGCAACAAACAATATTGCATATGAAGTCATTATAATGCAGTGAGGGGGAGTGTGTTGGAGTATTATACAGCTGAGGCCTCTACATATGTATATAAATAAAATATTAAGAACTGGTTTTATGCCCCTAGTAACCGACTGATATGTTTGATTTATGTAAAATTGCATTTTAAATATAAGTAAAGCTTTTAGTTTTTTAGCCAGACTCGTTTTTTTTACTTCGTATGTCTGGTAGTGGAAAAAAAGGTCATAATATTAATGTTATTTAGTAATGCGCAAGAAAAAAAATTATCTGATTTGTTTAATTAGATTTGAATATCCCAGTGAACAATTGTGTTAGCAAATATAATTTAAAAAAAAATATTCAAAGTTCTCATAACACGAACCAGATTTCAAAGATTGACAGCGGGTTGCGATTTTTAGAAATAGTTCTGAAACAAAGCGTGTTGATGCCCATAAATCTGGCAGCTCCTATTAGATTGCGCCAAATAAACACTTGTTTTAAAGATGACATTCCAGATTAAATTTTTGATGAGGGCTATACTTTTCTATAAAACGTGGAGCCTAAAGTCCAAATTGGTCCGCTGGTCTTTCGTTACGATGATAAGACCGACTTATGCTATCTTCGAGCGGTGGGCTGGAACGGACCAAGCTAGTGCGATAAGAACCCGTCCCACACTTGCCATTCGGGCATATTGTTTACACCTCTATAGTACATTTCAGTGACGGAGGAGAAATGTAATACTACTCTTAGATAGTCTGGTGTCCTCTGTTAAAGGCTAGCGACATGATGGGGCAAATGAGGACATTGCGCTTATTTGATGGCGATCTCTCCATTGAGATAAATGAACTTTCAAGTCCTTCTAAGTGAACGGAATTCATGGCTGAACAAATCATGGTAGAGTATACTGCGGATTAGTTTGGTTTACCGATGAATCAAAACAGACTGCTGGTTGGTCCCAATTTTCAAACAGCTTTACCTATGGGCAAACACCCTTCGGTTTTCCAGGCGAAGGTTTACCATACGCCATCTTCACCTGCATTATGTCACTTGCAGAATGAAGGGTTTGAGTATTAATGTGTTTTCAGACATTCAGGCAGCCATGGAGGCTTTGTTAACTTGTGTCTCTTCACGAACTTGCCGTTCACAAGAGCGTTACTCTATGTTGGATCTCTGGTCATGCAGGTCATCGTGGAAACGAAAAAGCTGACCGTTAAGCGGACAGAAGTGCTAACCAGGTTTTTATTGAGCCAGAAGTCGCTCGGTTTTGGAAGATTGCCTCTAGTTGAGACGGGTGAGAACGATAATTTTGCTTTCTCCCGATAGTTCTAGAGAACTATTGCTGTTCAATAAGTTCAGGGAACTAACAGGTCTTTTTACCTGGTATTGTGGTCTTAGATACCATCAGTCAGACGATTTTTTCTTTCGCCAAATAGTGTCACTGATTTTAATCGCATCCTCTATCTGATTTAGGGAACTTTTGGAGCGCAGTGAATTTTGGCCCTGATCAACATATTTATCATAACATGTATTGCTCAGGATTTGATCGTGTAAACGAAACAATATAAAAAGAGCAACCAGAATTGGTCAATAATTTTGTTAAAATATAACAATTCCAGGCCAAAAACATCTTTGAGGAGCCGCCAAAAATTGATTGCACTGGACTAGAAAATTTTGATGCACTTACCCTATACCCCCAACATTGGACCACCCTATATCATTTGTTTTGGTATTTGTAAAACTCACTTGATGGTAACAAAAAAACAATCTCTCATTCATAGTTCAAGCTCCAATCATGAACCGAATTACATAAATCCCAATACAAAATTATTCGAGTGAATCACCAAAATATTTTAAATAATTAAATTTCAACTACCCTGTGAATTACTAACATATCAATAACGATATCCAATTTTTTTGTCATTGCCAACTGCCTAGCAAGATATTAAACACATAAAACAATGTCAGTTGGCCGCATTCATTCCATTTGCAAGTAGCTTTACTATTTGTTGGGAAAAAAAATTATTTTGTATATTTCTGTGAAGTATTTTTATTTTCGCACTTACTTTTTCCCACCACTGTCAATACACAATTTACATAATTTAACAATAAACAAGAAGAAGAAAAAGAACTGACAAAACCAATTAGAATGATGCTGTTCGAACACGTTAATTTGTATAAGTAATTAAAACAGCAAACAAAGTAAATTAAAGTCTTGTGTGTACATAAACATAGGAAATCAACCGATAAATGGCAGATTAATTAAAATTGATTTCCAATAAACAAGTTAAACAATTATTATATCATAACTCTGTAGAAAAACTAGACCGCCAGTACTTTTTATATGATCCAATATTTTTCAATTTCCTCTTCTTAATTTCTTGCTTAATATTAGTACTGTGTACGGTATAATTATTTCAAATTCTTCTCCTTTTTTTAAATCTTGGCCATTAGCAAATCTTTGCAAAGTTTGCAAAGTCAAGCTGTGACATTTACTTTGGCATCACAGTATTAAAATCAATATTATCTACTTTGATGAAGTCTTTAATGAGGTCAAAACATTTCTTCTGGTACCTTCAAGAAGGGTGTGCTACCTTACACCAACTTAGTTTATTGAACTTCTCCTATGAAAAGGTCATTAGACAAAAAATCAACCAGAATAGAGAAAATCGTATATTCAATGCCAAAATGCTATCAAGCCACATAACATAAATGGAGCAGAAAAATTGTTTAAAAAGTAATAATAAAAAATTAGATTGCAATTAAGTTTTATACTGTTTTTCAAATTTCTTCAGTCCATATCTCTTCTACCAAAAAAAATAAAAAGCACACCCACCTAAAAAATCTACTTTGGCTAAAACGTAAGCAGTTACTGGAAGACTGGTTTAGTTATAAAAAAAACAACTTTTCTATTGAAATGTTATACAATATAAGACAGTCAGCCAGCCCTTTATTTTATATTAATAATACAACAAGAAAAAAAATCTATTTTTACTTGGTTTTCTGAACAATCTTTTTCACACATAAATTTTCTTTGAATAGAAAATAAAAGCTTGTGAAGAAAACATTTTTTTTTTTTAAAAGGATGGATGAATGGTATGGGAAATCCATAGGTTTCCACCTCCCTACTGTTATGTTTGATAACTAATAATGAGGTCTTTTATTATTATCGACGGTGAAAATAATAGGGAGCTAGTCTATTATGTATGTAGGCTAATGTATTAATAAACGTAGTGTATACACCCAACATCCACTCCACCCCACACTTTAACACTTTCCTCTACAACTTGGGAGTGTAACTTGCTTCTTCTTTAATTAATTAATTCATAACTTTTAAATTTGACTTCTTCAAAAGTCAAATAAGAAGAAATGATTGAAATATAATGCTTTGAATAGAAGAAAACTAGGTCTAGAAATTATGACATCTATTATCGAACAATGCCCACAATAGACGTAAACGGCGTTAAGGATCCAGAATTTTTGGCGTTTACTGTAAAATTAAACCAATTTAATTTTATCTTAAGTATTGCTGTGACCTTTGCCTATCTTTCTGGTAATTGATTCCATGCCAAAAAACACTGCTCATTTTTTATTGAGTCAATTCGGTTACCTTTTACTTTGTTTTAATTGAAACTCAGGAGATAATCAACACTCATGTAGTTCATTGTGTTAGTACTAGGAAAATAGGTTGTGGCGTGGAGTAAAGAGGGGTTGGTCGGAACGCAGGCATACAACACAGCAGAGGACATGACAAAAAAAAATTTAATTGCAGTTAGAAGTGTTTAGTAAAGAGACTTCAACCTCCCTCCAAATGATCAGGAGAAAAAGGCCATCTGCTGGGAAACAAAATACAATGATAAGTGAGGATCACCACCACCACTTAGCAAGGATTTTCACCACTACACACAATCGTATGGAGGCGAGCTGCAGTAGATTAATCATCTACTTAGCTTGAAAATCAACTTGATTACAGAAACTGAAACAAAGTAATGAATACTTTATCGAAAGCCAATATGCTCCCCAGAAGAGTTATGGTGACAATAAAAGGAACAAAGAGGAATTAATGTTTATGGGTATTCATTCGATTCGGATTTACTCATACCGTATGTATAAGGAAAAGCTTTCTTGGGAAGCCTGTTTCACAAACAAACGGTGCGATTAAAGAATGAATTCTCCCTATAATGGCGTTGAGCGATTTGCTGGGCAATCAACTAAATAGAGGTGCATTCTATGAGAGATACAAGTATTGTGCAACAATGTGTGATCTTTTTCTTTAATTTCCCTTAGGACCATCATATCGCGTCCACTTTTATCTACCACTTTTGATCTGCCGTTGATTAAAATCAACGCCATCTATATAATTATTTGGTGTAGTTGTTAGTTAAAAGCCTTACTTTTTTCCTCAAAAGTTGGCGTTGACGATCCTGCTGTTGCTGTTTTGTAATTAATGTTTCTATCCTCTACGGAGGGAGCGGGGCTGAAGCTTATCAATTATTAAAAATTCGAAATGGCGAAAAAAATTCTTGTCTTCGCTGAGATTTTAACCGTGGCTGCATGTGTTTTATGCGAACTCCTAAACACTACGTTATTAGAATTAAATATGTGATGACATGAATAAAATCCTCTTTTCTTCAGAATAATCGATAGAACAACGAAATTACGACGATGGTCGATAGAGTTAGCTACCCTACCGCCATAAAAGAGCACCTTCACTCTTCCCCGTAGGTTGTAGAAAACCTCCAAAATAGGCTTTGAGCCACCGGTGAAGCATATGCCAAAAAGAGCTTTCATTATAACGTTTAAAAACCTAAGTATGTGCGGATAAAATTTATTGATTGAATTATTATTTAAATTGCGTTAAAATAAAATAAACACCGCTTTATTTTGTTTTTTTGTTTCAGTTTCTAATTATTCCACTATAACTTTTATACTGTTTGTCTTAATACAACACTTAATATTCGTTTATACAACACTTTTATTTCCGCTTTAACACAATTTTATTTATTGACAGCCAAACGATAACTAATTACGTAGGCAAAGCAGTCTCCTTATATACCTAATTACCTACAGTTTGGAAAGTTTCGGAATTGTCTCGAATGATCTCGTATCCTCTATCCGTTAATTTTGAACATGCAAGATTGTTACGAAAATAGATACTTTCATGGCACTTATTTTTAAATAAGATTTTCGGCATATGTCCGCCAATAGGCCAATGACTTAACATAGCCCAATAGAAAGTAATCCAGAAACGTTATCGCACGAAACCCTCATTCGAGAAAGGAAATTGTAACTAAATTGGTTTTGCCATAAATAGATTATTAAGCGCGCTGTATTGCAAGCTGTGTCGCCTTGCTGGAATCAAATGTTTATCGTTGATGTTTAGCTGATTAATTTTTGGAAACAAAATTTCAGTCAGCATGGCTGCATACTACATGCTCTTTACGGAGAATAGCTCATTTCGACAGAAATAAGAATTAATGATGCCGCCAGCGTATAAACCGCACTAAACAGTGTATTTTAATGGATGTAATGATGATTCGTTAATGGCTTAAGGATTGCCTTCGCTCCAAATACGATAATTTCGCTTACTGATGTAGCAATTTTACCCGAAATATTTGATCGTAAAATGGACCAAGTGCTCTATAAACTTCACGAACAAATTTTTTTTTTTTTTTTCTTCAAAATAAATTTCCACAATTTGGAAGCGTTTTTCTTGCGTTAAAAGTTTTATAATGATTTGCAAATATTTTCCGGAACAGAAATGTCAACAAAGTTTGAGTAAATTTCCACAATTTTGAAGCGTTGTTCTGGCGTTAAACGATTTATGATGATTTGCAAAACTCTACTGAACAGAAATGTTAACACAGTTCGACATTCTTAGCTGTCAAACCATAGTTATCATCAGTTAAAAAAAAACACCCTATACAATACTAATAGTGAATCGTATTAGTATCATTTGATTTATAAGAAAATATTTTCATTATTTCAAACATCCGTCTTTGGTTTGTTTTTCACAAACTTCGTGAAAATTTTCCCATACCAACTACAATTAAAAATTGTTTATACCACGAATTTAAAGCTCATTATTTCATAGAAATGGATCGTATAAATTTTGGAATGTGTCGTCTAGGCGTTTGTGTGTGGTGCTGGTGGCTCTGGATAGCAATGAGAGCGAAATAAAAGTGAATAATAATGAAACTGTTGCTTTAAACATTATTATCAAATTACTTGCAACACTAAAGACATAACAAACAAATAAACAAATACAATGTTATAGACACAAGATACCATTGAGATATTTTTCTGTTTTTTTTTTTGCAGATTTACTTTAAAAGAATAATAAAGTTTGACAAGAAATATTACAAAATATAATACAAACCAATGAAGTTAAAAAACTGACTATAAACTGCTATTATTGCTCCGTCATAGCAAAAACATAAAGATTTTTCTTTTTCATTTTTCTTTGTTGTAATAAAAAAAAACTTTAATGAGTTTTATAGTTTTTTAAAGTAAATAATAGAAAACAAAAAACAAAACAACAACAAAGTTCATTTATATTCTTATTTTCAAACTATTTTCTTTCATTTTCTGGATTTAAGAGTTTTTCAATGGCTTTCAACAGGCGGCAGGCTGGCAGTCAGTTAGACAGTCAGTCAGTCAGCCTGTTAGAGCAACGACAATGATGGCAGCAGGGCAACAAACAAAAACACATCATCGTTTTGCCTTGTTATACGCCGACTTTTGCAGGCTTCTCTACCCTTTAAGCGTATCCTTCTTTGGAGTCATTTGTAATGTTTTTGTTTTTTTTTTTTGTTTTGTATGTTCATTTGTAATATTTTTTTTGTTGTAAAATATTTGTAAAAGTCAAAGACCTAAAAAGTCATTGATTTTCGTAGTATTAGTTTGTGCAGTGAATGTGATGATTTTCTACTCTATTAGCAGGATACAATAGAGAAGAGACCATAAAAAAAAGAGAAAAAAAACTCCTATAAAAGGGCATAATGGGGAAATACAACAAAAACTGAATATGGGTCTTTGCTGAGTTTTTCTTTGTTTAAAATTTAGCAAAACAAAATGAATAATTGCTGTAAAGAGAAGAATTGCAATTGATGGAAAAATTATTTTAAGAGGGGGGTGTTTGTGTGTAACTGAAAGTTGATTAGAAATTCTTTGTCAAAAAAAATCAACAAGAAAGGGGACAGGTTGTAATATTCATTTTAAAGTAATAAGGCTATAATAGCTTCTTGATGAAGCGCTGCTTATTAAATCTTAAATTTAACCTCTTTTTTATTTGAGGTCTTATGATATTAAATAAAAAGTGGGCGTGGTAAAGAAATATCTTTCAATAATAATTATGTATTGAAATAAATTTTTAAGTTTTCGCTCTGATCCCAATCAGTCTGAAAATTATGAAATTGTCGATCCCAATTATTTTTCAGAATGATAATCAAAGACGATCTCTTTTATCTTATCTTTCACTTCTAAAGTTTGCAAATATCGATATCAATATCAATATTAGCTATTTTTAGGTAAGAGTAGGAGAAAGTGGTATAGCGGCCAGTTGTGATACCATATGAAGCGCTGACCCTGTGCTAGTCACCAGAATCTAGACTAACCGGTCCTGATGATCAACCATAGGCAAGGCACAGAAGCACTTCCATAAGTTAAGTTGGAAGCCATCTCGACAGCTTAATGACTTGGCTATCTATCTGATGTCAAAGACCGATAGCTCTGATAAAGCCATCGAGAAATGGAGAGCCTAGTGTGTAAGTCTCCGTCGAGCTAGAAATAAACACTGGCAGATGAAGTGAACCACGCCTCTTCCTCTTCAAATAACCTACAACCTCATTCACAGGTAAGCGTAGCCTTTGCGTCTACCAGCCCATAACACAATGACCTGTAAGGAAAGGCTACGGCTGAGTAAATACTGCGATGGTGCAGTTAAATAGTGGGTTGGTACATCACATTCAACCTAAGCCAGGGTGGTCTAGCAATAAAGCAAGAATCCCCTTTTGCTCAGGCGCTGTCCTCGGCCAATCAATATTTCAGCGTGGCAAAGGTAAGAAGTATACCCACCCTTGCGTGTTGATAGATGTCTAGTAGAAGTGTATCCGCCCTCGCGAATTCATCACTTGCCGCGGATGTCCCTGTAACCAGGAACCCAAATGAGTTGAGTACAAAACTGCTATGAGTTATCTCACAGACTGCCTTTTGATTGCAGCGTTTTTCAGGCGGGAACACGTTTAAAAGGGAGTACACTTATACCGATAGTCAGGCGATAATCAAATCTCTACAATCGACATTCGTTTATTGATGGACAGTGATAATGGTAATGGCAAAATATTTCCACATCAGGCTCATATGGGTACCGAACTCAGAGCTCTAGCTCTAGCTAGTTTATCAGCCTCACAGCCAGGAACCCAAATGAGGTGGAGACAAAATTGCCGTGACAGTATCCCACGGCACGACGGTCCCTGACCAGTCTTGTGCTAAAGGTCACAACCGAAAGAGATCTGATCGCCGCTTGGCTATCAGAAAAAATAAAAATGTTATTGATAGGAGCCCCATTATGCCGGACCCACACCGCAGTATGATAAATGACCATTACTTCAGCTTTAAACACACTACAGTAGTCCGGAAGGCAGAGATAAATCCAAAAGCTGAGCTTATCGGAAAAAATCTTGACTCTGCATTGTCATCTTCCAATTACATAGTCGGTTTTCCTTACTCTTAATATGTTGATCATTTACGAAAGAAGCATATGCTTGACTAGATTTTCAACGATATACAGCTGGCCGTCAGTTTACATAAATTCACTGGGGGACGTATCCACCATTATGGTTTCAGATCTGCTAGTGTTCATTAAGGCAGCAGATCTGCTGAACAAACTATAGACCGGAAGTGTCACAATAGCTCCCATGGGTCGCAGTGTTCTGCAATAATGCCTGGTCGTTATGATAAAGATTTCCGACTGTTTGGCGAACAGGAGGTTTCGACGGGTTTTCCAAAGCGAGGATTGGATCCAGGGTTTAAGGGCAATTTACTAGGCTATGGCAGGCTGCCTCTTGAATCTAAGGGTGGCATTAGTTTTTTACCGAGTAGAATAATTGCATTTGTTTGCAGTCTCTGATCACTGATCACCTGGATATACCTTGTAAATCCCGTTGTTTAAGGAATTTCAAATAAATGTTTTACAACAAACCTACAAAAATGTTCCAACATTTTTCTGAATCATCCAATGAATAACGTACAGAGTGACTCCTTTTTCTGCTTAAAACTTGCCCATAATCAAAATGACTCACGAAGATTTTTTTTTTGCCTTAAAAATACGTTCGATTAAAAGGATGTCTTTTGGTTTATACGTAAAACATTAAATTAATAAATTTATGTTCAAAAGTATGTTTTAAGAAAGTGACGTGATTGGAATTTTATTTCTCAAAAAAAAGAAAAAACTATACCTTTCGGATTTCTTCTCAAAATTCCGTTTTTCTTCACTTTTAAAACAGAAAACTGAAAAGAGTAACCGAAAAAACAAAAACAAAAAAGATTCGAAACGAAAACAAAACTAAACGCCACAAATTAACACAAATGACTGTTCAACCAAAAAAAAAAAGAAAAAGAAATACACGAATGCGAATTGAAAAACGTATTTTTTTTTAATAAAATTCTTTTTTGACATCAATTCAGAGCCATGCCATACTGCTTTAACGTATTTTTTAAAATTAAATTTCGCTTTAATTCGTTTCTTTTTTATTTTTATTTTTCATAAATCATAAATCACTTTTAGTTATTCGACTGATAAAATTGTTGTGTAAACAATCTGTCAGTCCGTCTGTTCGTTTGTTCGTTCGTTCGTTCGTTCATACCATTTATTAATACTCTTTCATTACAAATGCATTTCATTTTTTATAATTATTGTACGGATTTCGCAAAGGTCACCATTTATAACAACAATTACCATATTTTCTTCACCCCTTACCCCCACCCCCCTTAAATCTGCTGTTTACACTGTATTCCAATATTAAAAGGCTGATTTTTGATATATTTCAACAACGAATGTGTTGAAATTGAAATGAGGGAGAGGACGCATATGTGATTGAGTGTGTAAGTGAAACGAGACAAGTGTTTTGTAGCTGTGAGCGGGTGGGCGGGTAGGTCTTAATCTCTCATTAATTTCCGCAGACTTCAATGTTAAATATAGATTTAAAAAACGAGAAAAAATACATTCTTTATCGGAATTATGAAAAACTTATTATTCAAAACCTTACAGAGGTTTGTTCAAAAAATTAAGGCCAGATGTATTACTCATATGACAATGTTTTTTCTACGCCTAGATGTATTTCTTATCAAATGCTTTTTTGATACCGATTTGCTGTTTCAAAACTCTCTTTCAGTTTGAGAACAAGTAAAAGTCGCGCCTGTTAAATAAGGAACTTAAGACATCATTTTAATTTTGTTTTTCCACTAAAAAACATCAACCACAAACACACTGATTAGTATTATTATTATCAGCATTATCATCATCATGCCGACCGGACACTATTGCAGGACACTGCGACCCATGGGATCCATTGTGCCACATCCGGTCTATAGTTTGTTTAGCAGATCTGCTGCCTTTTAATGAACACCAGCAACGAGACCCTGTGTCTACCTACATTCACTCAATATGAGTTCCGCTGTCTCTGATGCCTGTGAGCAAGCACAGGCCATCCTCTTCAGATGCGCTCTTAGTCTATAGTGGCGTGTAAGAAACTTTGTAAGGAGCTTCAAGGTCATTCATTTTTGAGCCATCTGTTTAGATAGATCAGACTCACTCAGAATTGAGGCCCCATTAGACCAACAGTTCAGGTCCAAAAATTCAACTCTGAATTTCCTGCCAAAACGCAGATCTAAAGGCATAACATCCAGGACCGAAGATGGTTCATCGACCACACTGCGTAGAATGCACAGACTTCCCGACGTATTTCGAGGCCCTTGGCGAAAAATTGTGTCGCTGAACATGCCGCCACCTTCTTCACATCTATGTGTTAAACCAATCAAAGCCTCTAATGCCGCTGTTCTCATTACCCCAGTTATACCGCGGCAGTCGAGTCCCTGTATCCTGTCTAATTTATTCATGGTGGTAGCTTCCTCAGCATTTTTCCGCCAAACTATTCCCGCATAAGTGGTAATGGGTCGAAAGACCCCATGTCTTACCGTAGGAGGAGTGACTTGCCTAGAAGGCTTTTATTGCTTTATTCTGGACGGCACAAATGTGCGAATTTCAACTCGGCCTCCTATCCCAGAATGACACCGACAACCTCCTTAGATATTTGATGGTGGTACCTGTAAAAGAAATATAGTCACATCGTAACTTGTATCTCCTTTATAAAAGGAGAGATTCACTAAAAGCCCTTTCTGAGTGCACCAATTTGACGCCTTCTCATAGTTGCCCAGCCCAAGTTGCGCTGCTCACTATAATAGGGGGTATCATCAGCCGCTTCGTCTGCCTCAAACACAAGCATTGTCCTCGGAGCGGTGTTCATGTTCCGACTTACCCATCATCATTCTGGCCTTAGACTGGCTAATGTCAGAATACGGTTTTGATTAAAAAGTATCGCCTTGTCAGTTCTTCAGCGATCTCGTTTCCAGTGACTCCAGAGACATAACGAAGTGTAACCTTATTCCACACTCTCTCTTAGCTCTCGCGTACTAAATCGGGTCTATATACTTCAAAAAAAGAGCCCTCAATATCGTTCTGATTGCTAAAGCCATTGCACAACCTGTGGTGTTAAAAGCTTTATACTACGTCTCATACATATCAAAAAAGCGTTGGAAACGTTATTTTGGTGTTGCATCTTATTTCATGAAATGAAGCTGCTACTTAGCCACCAAGACAGAAAGATTTGGTACCTACGGCAAAATCATGGCTTATACTTACATATCAGCAACTTTTGAGCATTGTCTTTCTGATAGCTCAAGCGGTTTATCTTGGAGGGGTACGTTTTGGCATTTAGCCTCTATTTTGAGACAATTCTTGTTTGGGTTCCAAATGATCATGACTTTTATGGAAATGAGTAGGGTCGCTGAAGAATGCTCTTTTTGACTTCGGGCGGATTGCAGGTGGAAGGCTAAAGGGTTGTGCAGAGTCCCAAAGCTGATTTAGTCTGTTCAATTCTGGGCTGAATCGAGTAAACAGTTAAAGAAAATTTTTTTTTAAGTACAGCTTCTGCGGTACTTAACTGTTCGAAGAGCTGTATCTAACCTGGTGGCTGTGCTTATTGGGCACTGAATGGAAATCATTCCCGCAGGATAGGCTTAACCATTACATTACGTTAACCACAGTCGTAGCTGTGGCGAAGTGGAGGAGAAAGAGAAGATGGGCCACTTTCAATGTGAATGTCCGGCCCTTATGTACCGTTGCTATAGTGTTCGGCGAATGGTTCCAACACGACATATCCGCTATACTCTGCATTGCAAAAGGTAATCTCCTTGGGTATCTCAACCTGATTGAGTGAATTATTCCAGACAAAGTTCGTTATCGAGTGTTTGTGGCAATTCTCAAAACGGTGTACGACATTACTAGGCGGCGCTGGTTGTTGTTGTTGTAACATCTCTCCTGTTAATGGAAGTACCTCCCAAGGGAAAAAGCTCCGGTTGGAACAGCTGTTGCTGAGTTGGCAGACCTTGGACAACTGGAAGTCGGATCGTTCTGGAGTGTAGATTCGGTTGTCGACTTGGTGCTCGTTGTAGCTACGGGAGGTCATATGTACCAACCATATGTCAATAAGACACATGCGTTTTATTAAAGAACAACAGAGGATATTGAAAAACGAGTACAAAAACTGGACTGATATAAGAGCTATAACATCTAGTCGTAGTAAACCAAATATCATATCTTTTTTAAAACATAAATGTTAAATAAATTAAATATTCCACCACAAACTATATAAATTGGCAAACATACATTTTTTTATTGTTTAATTTGAAATTTTAGTTCGGGCACTCTTATAAAAAGGCTATATAAACACATAGACAACAGCAAGCAGCACGACGACTTCATTATTCATTTTATTGTTGTTTTTTTTTAAATTTTGATATTTCGAATTTGTTTAATTTAAAATCATTTTATCATTTGCTAATAAGAAAATGTTTCTAATTACTTAAGTGCAACTATAATTGGGATTTTCAAAATAAACAAATTTATATCTGCATAAATTTCAAAAAAGATTTTCTTCTTCCTCTGATCACTAAATCCTGTACATGCCTCCTCTTTGGTTGACTCATTTCGGTAATAATCATTCATCCACTACTTAGAGGCAACATGAAGTGCTAAAAACTGTGGCAACAAATCAAAATTAAGTGCAATATTCTCTGGACTTCTCGTATACTCCCTTACATATTCATAAACATGCAAAAATTAATGACATTTCAAAATATTTATGAACAAAACTGTCAAACGAAACAGTCCCCCAACATCTACTGCTAACCATCCATCTCGTATTGTATTCGAGTATCTGACACAACGTTCAAATGTGAATAAACGCATAAATCGTTAAAAATAAACAGACAGAAGAAAAATTGGACAACATAAAAGACCACAATGAATGGCAACAACAACTACAATGCGCTACAACAAAACTAATAAGATAATAAAACAAATATTTACACTAAACGAGTAGTTTTTTTAAGAGAATCATAAACAAGCATTCGTTTGTCACTTTACCGACAGATGAGAGTCACAGTTTTAAAGCCTGGCATTCTATGTCTGACATACAGAAGACACAAGATGCCAGTACAGCAGAGCATCTTTGTTAACTCGTCGTTACGTGTTATGACTCATTTTGTAACCATGCGGGAATTGGGATGTTCCTTCTTTCGTTACGAAAATTATAATATTTCGGTACATTTTTCCACAAACAAAAAGAAAGAAAGGAAAATGAAAAATTAATGAAAAAAAAACGTTTGTTTATAAAATTAAAATGTTTTGTGTATTATGGTAAAATGTGTGCACAACATAAGCGTGACCGGCTAAGGACAATTGTTTGTTCGTCATAATCAATTTTCTTTACATACAAAGGCTTCGAAAGTAAGACACTTTGGAGTTCTAGTGTAAGACAAACTATCTAGTAGGAACTCTGAACTTGGGGCTTACTTGAAACGTAATATGAGAATGAAAAAGTGTAATGCATCCAGGACCGTTTTTGTGTTAATTCTGCGCTACAGGTAGATTTGCAAACTTAATAGCAAAATGTACCTCACACTCAATAGAGAAATACATGTTTTTAGTCTTACTGTGAATATGACACATGACTCACTATTAAACAAAGTCTATAATCAGGTGCATAAGGCAACTGTGCCGAAAGTCAGACATAGTGAAAAACTATTTCGTATAGTTTATTAGATTAAGGTGCGGAAAGTTGTCGAGGTATGTTATTTTGATCAAGTCAAAACGCACTTTAACCAGAAGTAAAATGTATTTTGCTCTTCATATTCACTATACCGCTGCCTTTCCTGATATTTAGGTAACTATCAATAATGTCTGTCCCAACTCAATTGTTAACGCTCTATATGACCTGGCCTAGTTAGATTCATAGAGCTCCTCCTTAAATCTCGGCTGGTTACTTCCTCTTTCAGGTATGCATAACGAAAGAGATTAGTGAGCAACGGCACTCCTCAGGGAGGTGTCGTATCACCGCTTCTCTGGAATTTTGCTGTTAACACTCTTTATTCCTTGATCGGCTTAGGAATTTCGGACAGTGAGTTTTAACTTAGTGTAAACCCCCGTAAGAAAGATGTAATGCCCTTCATTAAGAGGTTTTTATCCCAAGGGTCAAATACTTAGGCATTATTCTGGACCCCAAGCTAAGTTAGAAGGCAAACTTGGCGGAGAGAACTAGCAAAGTGGCTTGTGCCACCTACTGCTGTCGGAGAGCAGTGGATACAAGATGGGGTCGCAGAACTAGCGTCATTCGCTGGATCTACTTTACTATTATTGAACATAATCTTCTCTACGGAGTTCTGTTTTGGTGGGTACTGCCCTAGATAAACATTGTATCTTCAGACTCCTGAATAAGGTCAGGTCTCCTACAATCCAAATCACAGGGTCGCCACGTACCACACCTACAAGGCCCTTTTCGTCGTGCTTGGATGGCTTTCTTCCGGGATTCTTGTAAGGCAACAGGTTAAACTGTAGCGGTGAGACTTAAAGCCCTTTTACGGTGGCATGTTGTCCCCTCTGGTCACTCCTCTATTTTATCTGAGAAACCTCAGTTCTGTATGATATTGACTATGTCCCATCAGGACCGGTTCTGGTTAGGGGATTTCATTTAGTAATCCCAAGTAAAGACTACTGGACATCCGACTCGGTTATCCCCGGCGATGCGATGGAGGTCTATACTAACGGCTGCAAATTTGGAAACAAGGTGGGCAGTGGAAGTGATGACCCTCGTAGCTGACATATGCATTTCCTCTGATAGCCATGTGAGTCTCTGGGGTGTACCTTTCAGCTCTAGGCTGGACTGTCGCGATTCTCTTGGGATACAATCAGGGCAGTTCTTTGTCCATCTTATTTGGGCAACAAGGATGTTACAGGTAATTGTGTTGCTAATGAGTCGCTTCTTCTGAAGCGGTGCACCCACATCTACCCACGAGGGTGGGCTGTCTATTAGGCAGAAATACTATTGGACGCTGACAGATATTGGGCAGAGGGGAAATCTTGCTTCATTGCTAGACTCATCCGGCCTGGATTGAATAATAGACGCACCAATTAATTGTTTAAATTAGATCGTGGGAGTGTTTCCTCTACTGTCTATCCTCACTAGGCACGCACACAGGCTGAGCTTACCGACAAATGATTTCTTTCGAGGTTGTAAGTCTATTGAGAAACAGGAAATTAGCCAGTGCCCACCTCTAGCTCGACGTACATTGCTCACACTATGCTCGCTCTTTCTCGATATCTTATTGGAGCTATAGACCATTGATATGAGGTTAATATCCAGATTCATTAGACTGTCGGGCAGGTTTCAGACTTGATTTGAGGGATTGTGCTTCTGCGTGAGGCCTCTGGTTGTCTGTCAAGATCGGTTAATCTGGACTTTGCGAATAGCACATGGACATCGCTTCCTGTGTGGTATCAGAACGGGTTGCTGCGTGTGTTCAAGTGTGTCTTGATTTAATGAGGCTGCCAATTCCTCTTAACGTAACCTAACCTTCAGTACACCAAATTATGGTTAGCCTTTAGAGTTACAGCAAATCATTGTCGACTTTCCTAAAAAAAAAACTGATGGTATCTAAGACCACAATGCCATTGTGTCCTCGCAACGTATATATTTGTTTCAGGGACAAAAGAGGCCTGAGGATCTCTAAACGAAGTCATAAATGGTGAGCGACACTTTTAACTCAATCTTATTCATAGGTCCATAGGTCTTATAACGTATGGGTTTTAGCGGCAAACTTGAACCCGTATGGTAACAATTTATTACACGTTAAAATCCCTTTAATCTAAAACCTTAACGAAGCTAACATAACATCTTTGTTCGTTCCTACCTTATATGTAAGTAACTGCTGGGGTTAAACCTTCTTGAGTGTTTGTGCCACTTGACAACATTTTGTTGTAGTAGCCTCACTGTAGGCCCCTATGTCCACATTTAAAGGTAGTTACCCTTTAGATTTTTTTTATAAATACAAAAGAATCTAAGAATTTACAAAATCTTCTTCTTAAAATTATCTTTAGTGCAGGCCTTTACAGATTTATTATGTCAAGTTCATGTCGTGATTCCAATGGTTATAAACAATTTTAATTATTATTAATTAATGATTTATTAATATGATGATTATTAATAATCTATGCAAACCATAAAAATATAAGATAAGAGAGGTATTTATATTTTTTTAATCACTTGTGGTTAATATATGCGTAAAGCGTAAAGAAATTGATGAGTCTGGTTATTATGACCCTGAAGGGAAAATTATTTTATTTTATTTTGTTTTAAACCTTCCTTGTTTTTTTCTTTCTTTTAATAATACTCTTTGTTTACTGTCTGGCCTTCTGGCAAAAATTCCTGATGCACTACAGCGTTGTAGTGCCATTTACTTGCCTGATGTCTGGATTGCGTGTCATACTCATAAACCCACTTCTCGTCTCCAGTAATGGTTCTTTTGATGAATGTGGGATCGGGTTCAGCCTCGCAAATCATGTTTTTTGCGACCTCAACACAGTCTCTATTTTGAATGAAATTGAGGCCTTTTGGCACCAACTTTGCTGCTACACCACGGAAACCCAAATCTTTAACCAAAATGTCTTGGAAAGATCCATAGGCAATGTTCAAGTCCTCCGCTATCTATCTAATGGTTAGTTTGCGGTTATTAACCAACATTTCTTTTACTTTATCAATGTTTTTGTCGAACATTTCTAATATCTATCTATCCTCTGACAATGGCTGTTTCGACAGATACAATGTCTTTTAGCATGTCACCAAATCACTTTTTTTGAAAAACATATCGATTCGGCTTCAAAGTTGGAGCGCCTCGAAAAACGAGAAGTTTTCCTGAGACGGGATTTAGGAATTGACTAAGAGGTGGAAAAAGATGTGAGCAGAGATATGACAAACTTGATAGTTCATTATCCTTTTTGAACTAAAAAACGGATCGAATGGATTTGTACTCCTAATACGTTAATTATGCTTATTTTTGTTGTAAATAAACTACGAAAATCTTTAAATAAAAAAAGCCCACCCGGGTTTTTTAAATATAATACCAAATAGAACCCAGGTGGGTTTAACTGGGTTACTCAGTGGTTTGCCAACCCTGGTCTGCACTCAATTGATTATATGTAATTTTATGTAAAATACAACTTCGTTCAAATTATCTCGAGTGTGCTCAGTTTGGCCTGTTTAGAGCACTCGAATAACTCGACTGTACAAGTTAAGGAGTAAATAATTCTTTTGGATCAAAATTCAATCTTTTGTCTTATTTTTTTACAACTTGAAGTTCAATGAGGCTTAAAAAAGCACCCTATATAAACAACATATGTACTTCAAAAAGTGTATTACCGTTTGGCATAATCAATTTTATTATTATTATTTTTTTTCTTATTTCATATTAATTTCTGAGAATTACTTTTAAATCTAAAAATAATATTTAATTTCTCCAGGTTGTTTCATTCTCCACTATTGTATACAGTGTTGCCATTTTGGTTATTTTTAACCAAAATTGGTTATTTTTTTACTTTGATATGTAGATGTGTACTTTTTTCCCCTTTTTGGTTATTTTTTTTCTCGAAGTAAAAGAATGAGGAAATTTTTTCTTTTAACATTTATTACGCGATCGAAACAAATGATAGTCAGACGGACAAAGTCTAGATTATAAATAGTTTCATCTGATCTTGCAACACTTGTTATATTTTTCATCGCCAGTAACGAACGATAGGATGCCGTTACAACTTTTTTTATGACTTTCCAGCAAAACTTCGAACATGAAATTTCACTTTTCAACATCTCTCGACAAAAATTATGCGGTACTCAATTCCATTGCTCTTTGGTCAATCCTGCTGCTTCCAAATGTTTTGCTTGAGTGGTTTTTGAGTTTGAAATTAATCCTCATAGAATAATGTCTTCAATTCATCGCTTCCGAACATTTTTGCCTGACCAGGATGGTCTTCCTTTTTCGTGTCAAAATCATCACTTCTCAACTGCATAAATAATAACTCGTAGTTTGATATCGGAGAACATACTCAGGATAAGCTTTGGTAAGCAGTCAAAGCAAAAAAACTTCGTTGTTTATACTATTTCATTCAGTGAATGAGAGAGAATAAATGTCGGACATATTTCAGTTTAACGCCATTCTTTCGTTCGGATATTTAGCGATTAATTAAGATATTTGTTATTAAAATTATTCACCAATAAAAACCAAACGTCATCATATGAGAGAACGATATTTCTAGTGTGCAAAGTTTGTTAACAAAGGGTCCGCCATCTAACGTTTTTTTTTTCAACTAGTGCTTATTTCGTGAATGGTAACACTTAGCTCATGTCTGATTTGACAGATAATTAGTTTTATCCTTCCGCTGAACGAATATGGTTGTGTATACGCTTCACTAAGTGGGCCAGCGATCGACTTACAGAAGATACCGATTTTTGGCGGGTATGTAAACAAACAAAATTTTCGCATTTGGGGCACAGAAAACCCACACGCATACATTCAAAAGCCGATACACCCAAGACGAGTCACTGTTTGGTGCGGATTTTGTCCAGAGGCATAATTGGCCGTTACAGTCAATGGCGATCGTTATCGGGCCATGTTGAACGAATTTTTGTTCACAAAAATTGGAGAGCAACATTTGGTTTTAACAGAACGGCGCAACTTGCCATACAGCCGAAGCTACACTCGATGTTTTACGCCCTGTTTTTGAAGATCGCATTATCAGCCGCAGAGCTGATGTCGTTTGGCCACCTCGGAGCTGCGATTTGACACCGTTGGACTAACCAACAAGCCAGAGACAATTGATGCTTTAAAGGACAATATTCGTGAAGCCATTGGTGAAATGCAGCTGCACACAATCGATAATGTGCTTAAAAATTAGACCGATCGTGTAGGCTACTGAATGCCCAGCCGAGGCAGCCATTTGAATGAAATTGAGTTCCATTATTAACCGAAAGGATTGTACTTTCAAATAAAAAAAGAAATTTGAGAAAATATTCAGTAGTTTTTTTTATAGCATTTTCAAAAAAAAAAAAAAATATTTGGCGGATCCTATACATAGTTAAAATGTCCAGCACAAATAGGAGGAGAATAGACGTCATCATTTACTGCTATAAAACCCACTTGTATATAAAATGATATTTTAATGTTTTTGGCATTAAAATTTGGATTTAGAATTTTGGTAACTTTTTTATTAAAATTTGGTTACAAAAAATTCGAAATTGTGGCAACACTGATTGTATAGAAAATTGTATAAATTGTTGATAAACATACCTAAACGCAGCCAATTAATTGTTTACTTAATTTTTTTTTTGGTCTTTTCTAAGATAAAATCAATAAATTTATGTTTTTGATTTTGTTAAAAACATAATAAATTTAAACAAAAAATTTCTTTGCAAATTCTTTACTTTTTTACTCTGCCAAATGCGCAATTTTCACTTTATAATTAATTTTTATTTTGTGTGAAATTCTTTAAGAAAAATAAAGAAATTATGACTAATTTTTCAATTTTACTGCATTTAATTAGTGTTTTAGAGCTTTACTAAAGGTCTGCATATATTTTTTTATTATTGTTACTATTATATCTTCTAGTAGTTTTATTTTTTACTTTAATTAAATACCACAGTAAGTCTATCTGCTTTGTTCGTCGGCCTCCTTCTGTGAAAAAGCGTTAGAGCAGAAAGAAGTGGAAAAAACAAACTATGAAAAAGCAACGCTTCTAATTAAATGTGATTTTTTGTTAATCTGCTTTCTGCCAGAGAAAAATTTGAAAGAAACAGTCAAGACAAATAATTAGGTAGCTATTAAGATATATGTAAACTATGTAATTAAAGGTATCTATACAAGAATACATTGTGTAAAGTGATCTTTATCTAAAAATCGTGTTTGTTTAGTATAGGGCGACGAAATTAGAGCAATAGAAAAATATTAAAAAAATATATTAAAATACTATAAATCCGAGCAACATTTGCTTCATAATTTATGTAAAATCACACCGAACCAGCTTATACATACGTGTAACTTTATTTCGGTACACAATCTAGTGTCAGCTAAAATACGTGTAATTCAATTACACGGCAATTACAGGGCAATTAGCATTGCACCTGAAGTTCGGTTACCAACCATAATCGAGTCAATAATCAATAATGAAAACCATTGACTAACTATAATATGCGCGTTCATACCTTGACAACAAAATGTTGATCTCTCTCCCTCACTCAATATGCTTAACTTGCTAAACTACAGACTTGTCAAGGAGTGTCAAATCGCAACCAATTGAAGATAGTTTGTCTAAATGAACACAATTAAATCCTTTCAAGCTAAATAGAGCATTTGTTTGCCTAAACCTAAACTGGTCCGGAATTTTATTAAAGCCACTGGGCACAACCTCATATTGAGCTTCAGAGGTCTGTGTCTGTCTTCAGCAATTCTCTAAAGACAATCAAGTTAGGTAGATAAGCAATTTAGTTCGCTAGTTAACAGAAAACGTGAACAACAACACCAACCACTGAAAAAAGGTACACCAAACTGCCTTAATCGTCTGCCCGCCATACTTGAACATTCACAGAGAAATTGAAAGATAGTCTCCCTCTCACAAGCGGTTCGGAAACTTCTGCAGTGAAGGTTAAAGAGCAAACCCATTTGCTCCAATTACGTTTTGATTATCCAATAGATTGTCTACACTGTCATAAGGTTGTAGATAGAATGGCGGGAGATCCTCAGAATTCTCAGTGTCCTACCACTGTTATACCGAGGACACACTGTCTTGGATATGGCACAAGAGCGGACGAAATTCTACTATTCTGTGTCCTCCCAAGGAAGAAATTGCCGATATTCCCCTTGACGATAGCCATAGGACAACAGATGTCAGAATAGGTGGTGATAGTTTCGAGATCCTTCTAGCAAGTGCATCAGCCCACCCATATCATATCTCCGTCGGAGAACTAAAGCCGAGTTACTACTATGCGACATCTGAGCCGTGATAGCGGCATGACTATCAGACCCCAATGCCTTAGTATTTTAATCGTCTGTATAATTGCAAAACCTTCTGTCTGAAAAATGCTAAAGGTCTTCGATAATTTAAAGAATTCAGAGAAGTTAGCAGATTCGGAGAAAATACCTGTCCCCACACCGAATGCTATTTAGAATATGTCTGTGAAGATCAAAACCCGTAGATACTACTATTCGACCCTTTCAGGGAAGACGAGCTTGGCGTGGCCGGCAATATCCACTTTTTGGATAGCCAATTCAATACCCAATGCAATTAAAATATCAATTAAAAATTTCCAATAAAAAACTACAGCCTGTGTATCTGTAAAGGGCTGCGTTATCTCTATAGACTTAACTACTGCAGCGTCGATTTCAAGTTGTAGTAAATGCACGTGCTACTAGTAGACAACGTTGAAGAACGTCACAACAACTTCGAAAGCAGCTACTAAGGACGGATTAAATCACATCGAAACACCTGACAGCCCTCAACGATTGAGATAGAGAGTCACAGTGACCATACCCTTAGACAACAATCAAACGATTTCACCAGAATTGCCATAGAAAGAATTCGTAAGGAAACAGAAGAAAAGGACGTCTAGCCCATACTTGAAGAGAACAGATTAAAAAAGTGAGATAATCAACAGGGCCAAGAGTTTTCAAGTGAAGTTAAGGCTTTGACGCAAAACAGGAATATATATAGAAAATTTATCGACCCCATGCTCCCTATAGAATCAAACGAAACCTATATATAAACATCTCTTTCGGGTCTATCACAGCATCAGTCTACTGCGTGTCATCCGTTATACTGAGAGTATTCGGAGATAGATTCGACACCCTCCCTCGGCCTTAATGATCTAAGTTCTAGTAGTACAAAGCAGTTGCGAACAACACTCACAGAGGCTCTCAATTTTTTTCTCAATTACTGGCCGCCGGATATTACGGCGAAACTCTTGGCCTGCGCTGCCATGCTGAGGTAAGAGAATCTGGAACTCTCACTATACCAAACATGTCGGTGTAGTTCCGAGAAGAACGGATTATTACATCGCATCGTAACTACCACTTGCTAGGTATAGGACGCTTAACCCTGTCTCTGGAGACAGACACGACGAGCTTGCGATTCTTCACCGATGGTTCTAAAATGAACGATAAAGTGGTGAATGCCGTTTTCTCTCTAAACCTTGATATTAAGGTCTCGCATATACTGTCTGATCACTGCAGGCCATTTGGGAGGTCACTAATTGGCTTGCAAGAAACATAACCAAGATTAGGAGGGCATGCATTCGATACCGATAATCAGATGTCTCTGGGATCTATGTTCGCCACTTGTCACTAATGGTGATGGCGAAATATTTCCATATCAGGCTCATATGGGAAACGAGAGATATTCCAGCAACTGTGTAGTGAATGAACTGTTATTATGGCTATCATTTCGTGTCTTCTGTATCTTAGGTGCTGGGTCAGCAATATGTTCTCCAAAAGATGGAGACAAGTTTCCTCCTGTAGGCAGGCGAGGGAGATGTGGCCGATGGTTAATTGTAGGAGGTCTAGTCAGCTGGTGACCTACCAAAACGAAGAATTTCGGCTCTCGGGCAATTGTCTAGTAGGCACACATGCAGTCCGTCTTTGGCAAAGTTGATCAACGTTGTGTAACTATTGTTGTTAGGAAGTGTTAGTAACCTCGAGACACTTGCTTCTGGAATATACGGCAATATCGAGACTGAGGTTAAGGGTCCTAGGAAGGCACCTTATGGACCCCAAATTGCTACTGGATGTATCGGTCACTTCGTTATCGAAGCAGGCTTGGACTCGGTGCTCATGTAAACCCGTTTTACTTCTTATTTTCTAGGGTCATTAAGGTGTGCAGCACAATGGGCATTTTTGACCTAAGTGGGCTGGTCCTAGGATCGGCAGCCGATTTTAACCTTACCTAACCAAATCTAAGTAGCATATATGATATGTAACAACGTCTTACAAAACTACTACAAAACTTTGAACAGCATTACTTCTCGACTTAGCCATTGAGGCAAAATGGGTGGGACACATGGTTTAATAAGTTTTTTTTATCCCTCAAACAAGCATTAAACACAGAAAGAGAAAATCTTATTCCCTATTTTGTAAGGTGAATGGTTATTTGAAAAACTTAACTGCTTACTGGTCACCCTAGATTATAGCTTTTTAAGATTGTTTTTCTAGCATCTATTACACTATTTAAGATAAATTGCTTTACAAGTGATGTATACAAGTGCATTTATGATATCTGGTTGATTTCTTAATTTATTTTCACAGGCGCAAATATATTTATGGGTTTTATTACTTAAATCATATCAAATCATGATTTGATGGCACTTCAAAGGGTAAGAAGGAAGTAAATAAAATCTGGAACAATTCAAACACAAAATTTTTTCCAAGAAAATTGTGATCAATTATCTAATTCAAAGCTTAACTATAGTTTCTCTCGATGTTCTTTTTAAATTGTGTATATTCTGACATTTTTTAAAAGCGCAAGATTTTTCAAAATATTTTTTATATTTTTTTATGTTTTTAATAAGCTAACTCATCAGTTTTTTTAAACTAAACTTTATATTGTTGAAATACTTTTCTTGTTTTGTTTTTGTTCCCATTTTGGTGTAGAATTATTTAACTCTCTACTTACTAAACAATACGTTGAATTCAAAACACAAAGTCAAAGTCAGCCAGCCACTGAAGCAATTCAGACAACTGCCAGTCAATCACTTAGCATGCAAGAACAAAAACAACAAAATAAATCAAAGTTAAGCTACTTAAGCAGTTTTTTTTCGGATTTCACATTTTTTTAAATTTAATACCACTTCAAATAAATATTGTTCTGCAATGGTTTTAGGACTACACACGTATCTATTTGTCGCATTTTTTAAACTTTGTTTAAATGCATAAAAATATAGATCATATTCTTTTAAATCCCAAAAACAAAATTTTAAATACTTTTAGCAAAGCTACTTAACATAACAAAGGCTTCTAGATATTGTTATAAACCACTATTTAAAGTTCATTATTTGACCTTTTATTTAAAAAACATGCCAATTGTTTTAAAAGTTAGTTCTACCAGCACTCGTTAGGGGAAGTATAAAAATTTATAAATGTAAACGAAGAACTCTGATTATCTCTGTAGGAGAAAGCAAGACATTCAATGGTTTTTATTAAGTGGTTTCTATACAAATGAATATAGAAGGCAACTGCATAGCGAATGAAATTGCCCAAGTAGCGCTTTTTTGACACTCCTCTAGGGATCATATTGGCTTTCAAAAAGCATCTATTGCTTTGTGTTAGTTTCATTAACCAAATTGATTTTTTCAAGCTAAGTAGATGATTAGTCTACTGTAACTCGCCTTCATATGATTGTGTAGTGGTGAAGATCCTTACTAAGTGGTTAGAACGCACGCAAAACAACACAAGCGGCCCAGGTTCGAACCCCAGAAGAGAACCAGTTGAAAAAAAATTAATTGTGGTTTCGAGTGTTTAATAAAGAGGCTTCAACTTCCCTCCAGACATCTCCGTCTAAAAAATAAAGAAGAAACCTTCTGACGTTCCAGCTTACCTCTGGCAGTGATGACACACATCATCAGGGAAAAAAAACGCCTACTGGGAAAAAACAACTTCATCTTGTCTAATTTTTTTAAATTTACAAGACCTATATCCGACCAAAAATGTAATCCAGCTCTCATGTATGAGCCAGTGCTTTAAAGCCTTTTTACAGGGAGAAGTTGCTTATTACTGGCGGTAGAGTACGAGGGCGGATTGATATTGAAGCTACCAAAGTAGAAAAAAAACATTTTTTTTTTTCAAAAACCATTCATTTCTCAACATACTCGTAGTCTCCTTTTAGCTCAATACACTTAGTAAGACGATTTTCCAAGTTTTGTATACCATCTAAATAATACGATTTTGGGAACTCCTCAAAATACGTATTAGTTTCGGTAATCACTTCTTCGTTTGAGATGAATCTTTTTCCTGCGAGCCATTTTTTCAAGTTTGGAAACAGGAAAAAGTCACTAGGGGCTAAATCTGGACTATAATGGATGATCAACCAATTCGAAGTGGATTTCTCGTAGTTTTAGCATCGTATCTAATGCTGTGTGAACCGGTGCGTTGTCTTGAAGAAAGAGCACTTTTTTCTTGTTTAAATGTGGTCGTTTTTCCTTGACTGCATCAACCAATTGATCCAATAATGCACGATAATACTCTCCTGTGATTGTGGATCCCTTTTCAAGATAATCGATAAGCAATATTCCGTGTGCATCCCAAAATACAGTGGCCATAACCTTGCCAGCCGATTTCGCTGTCTTCGCCTTCTTCGGAGCACTTCCACCCATTGCTTCGATTGATTTTTGGTTTCAGGTGTGTAGTGGTGGACCCACGTTTCATCAACAGTTATTATGCTTTATCATGTCCAAACACCGCTGTGAAGTGATCTGTCAAACTCGTTTTTGCTCAACACTGAGCAAACGCGGCACACATCTTGCTAATAGCTTTTTCACATGCAAATGTTCATGCAAAATGTTGAACACACGTTCATATGATAAGTTTACCATTTCAGCAATCTCACGTATTTTGACCCGGCGATCATTCATAACGATATCGAGGATTTTCTTGATATTTTCTTCAGTAACCACCTCTTTTGGCCTTCCTGTTGATGGTATTGTTGCAGTGCTTTTTCGGCCCCGTTTAAATTCAGCAATCCAATATTTTACCATATAATATGATGGAGCAGATTCGCCGTAATGTTTATCAATCTTTGCTTTTGTCTCTTTCGCCGTTTTGCCTTTCAAATAATGGTGTTTAATCACTACACGAAATTCACTTTTTTCCATTTTCCAAAAAACACAAAAGTTGCTTACTTCTAACGACTACAACAAATAAACTAATCGATGAATATGGCTAAAATTTTAACAGCTGACGATCGACAGATCGTAATTTCTATGAAAGAAAAAGTTTTTGTGTTTGTGCTGCCATCTAGCGCTAGGTAGCTTCAATGTCAATTCGCCCTCGCAGCTAATTCTATCGATAATAGTGGACTTAATTTCCAATAATCACATATTCTTACGAAATACTTGTATTTCTCGTAGAGTGCTTCAATATTTAGTTGATGGTACAGCGAAGCGCACAATGCATTATAGGGAGAAATCGTTCTTTAGTCGACTCATTAGTGGAAAAATCTTCCCCAGAAAGTCTTCCCTGCCAATATCAGTAAACTCAAATCGAACTTCCATAAATACTCCATTTCCCCCTTCTTCACATAATCACAAATGATGTTTTGCGGGGAAGTCTGATAACTTTCTTTCATTTGAAGAAAACGGCTGCTAAAAGTTACCGATTGTTAGTAGAAGCTTACGGTTAACATCCACCAACTCAAAACCCTAGTGAACTATGGTTTGCGCGATTCAAAAGTGATAATTTCGACACAGAAGACAAAAATAGGCCTGGTCAGCCGAAAAAGTTTAAAGATAAGGAATTGGAAGCATTACTCGACGAAGATTGTTGTCAAATGTAAGGAGAACTTGCATTATCATTGGGAATCACACAACAACCCATTTCCCTACGTTTAAAAGCATTGGAATTCATTCAAAAGCAAGGAAATTGGAACCCATATGAATTGAAGCCGAGAGACGTTGAAAGGCGATTTTGCACGTCGGAAATGATGCTTCAACGCTACAAAAAAAAGTAATTTTTGCATCGTATTGTTACTGGTGATGAAAAATGGATACGAACATTAAGATAACCCCAAGCGCAAAAACTCGTATGGAAAGCTCGGCCAACCAGCCAAATCAACGCCGAAGCCAAATATTTATGACGCCAAGCTAATGCTCTGTACTGGTGAGGTCAGAAGGGTGTTTTGTATTATGAGAAAAAAAAAAGAAGAGTGGCTAGCGATGGACAAATTCAGTTTTATTCATACCAATATAAAATAGAAATGTAGGAATTAATAATGTAATATGATGTCGGGCAAATGTCTACCTCTTCGTCAATGCAGCGCCGAATTTAATCTTTAAAGTAATGGCTAACGACGGACAACAAAAAAATCGTTTTGAATGATCGAAAAGAGAAGTTGCGTGAGTTAACTAACATCAAACAAGATGTTAAAAGAACGTGTTGGCTTTGAGAAATGAGAAAGCTCTGTCCAAAGTGGGTGCCGCGTCTGCTCACTGTTGACCAAAAATAATTCATTGGCAAAACTAAAGGGTGGGCAAATTTGAAGTTAGGAAGTAAATTGGCTTAAAAACACATTTTTTTTTTGACAAATTCAGTTTTATTCATACAAATATAAAATAGAAATGTGGGAATTAATAATGGAATATGATGTCGGACAAATGTCCACCTCTTCGTCAATGCAGCGCCGAATTTAATCTTTCAGAGTATCAGTTATTTGTGGTTTGTTCACCTAAAACCGGTCTTTCAATTGGCCCCAGAGACAATAATCCAGCGGCGTTAAATCATAATAACGAGGCGGTCAATTGACAGTGCTAAATCGAGAAATTACGCGACCAGGAAATTTCTCATGCAATATCTGAATTGTTTGTCTGGCTGTGTGGCTTGTGGCGCGGTCTTGCTGAAACCAAAAGTCACTGATGTCAACATTAGCCAATTGTGGCCATGGTTTGGTAGCGCAAGGAATTCACGGGCCGATGATACCGCCTAACCACAAACCGCACCATACGGTCACTCTCTTTAGATTAATGGTTTTTCGAGGACTGTTTGTGGATTTTGTGAGCCCCATATGCGACAATTTTGTTTGTCTACATAACCGCATAATTAAAATGGACCTCATCACCAAAGATGATTTCGTTGAAAAATGTGGTTCCAAATTTTGTGAAAAGAGCGGGCGCTTGCCGACGTGCTAGAAGTGGACATCATATTCTACTATTAATTCCCATATTTGTATTTTATATTGGTATGAATTGCGCTCCAAGCGACTACTGGCTGTTCGCAGACTTCAATAAATGCTGAAACTGAGGCTTATTTGAAGTGTTAGAGCGTTGCTGTAATGATTGCATTTCTCTTGATGAAGATTACGTAGTTGATAAAGCTAAATTTGAACAACAAAAAAAAAATCTTTTCTTTGTAAGGCCAGGGACTTTTCAGCCCATGTATTATAGCTGGTGTTTAGAACTGACTTTTGGTAGATATGCCCTAAAATATATGATTCTTTTAACAGAGCTGAACGCCCATGGTGAGTGTTTTTGCGACAACACATTCTACACATTTTATGTCTTCTACACATTCTATGCGTTTCTGTGCCAACATGCCAAGTAAACAAGAAAAATTCCATAGTTTTTGAATTTCTTAAATTTCGTTAAAAAAAATATTTTGGATCAAAAAGTTCAATAGATTTTTAGCAATTGAACCGATTGGCCCATTTTTTATATTTTTCATAACTTTGTATTTTTATTTATTTGAAAAAACAATTGTTTACGCTACTGGATACATGTGACGACAAAACGAGAGACAGATAAAAAGCCAGATAAACCGACAAACAGTGTATTATACTAATACGAGTATTCAGTTACAAGTAGCTTTGATTAAAATATTCTTCCGCGATTTGTATTACTTGAGAGAGAAAAATATAAAGAATTTAAAATATTTTTATTTTTTATTTTTTATCATTATTATTATTATTTTTTACACTATATTTTATATGATAATAACCGACTGTATGTGTTTATGCTTTTTTTTATTATTTCTTAATTATTTCCTTGTAATTCTTAATTTTTTTTTTCAAATCTTTTCTAAAGACATCAACAAACGGATAAACTTAACATTTGTCTTCAAAGACGATTGCACAACGATTAATGTGATTGTTGTTGTTGTTGTTTTTTGTAAATATGTGAGTGTATAATTTTTTCTTTATATTTTATTTTGCTTCATTTTTAATTATTAATGAGAATTAATTGAATGTTTTGTTGTTTTTATTCTTGAATAATTTATGAGGTAAAATTTTTCTTTCCCCAATATTAAATCTTAAAACCGGTGATATTGGTCGTATGCCAGTTTAGACGCTTGTATGAACACATTTTTTCAAAAACAATAATAATCTGTACAACAACAACAACAACAACATTTATACACCATTTTTCATTCATTGATTAATTCATTCATAAAGTAAACGATGCGGATGCGTACAACGACGTGTTTTGTTTAAAGAAAAATTTTTTTCGTAAATTATGCGTAAAAAATAATTAAAACAAGGCACAAAAATATAAAATCTCAATGAAGAGAGCGGTATACACTAAGTCAAATTGGAAAAAAAATTATAAGAAAGCGACATTAATAAGAAAATTTTGTACTTTCTTACGATATTGCCAATGCATTGCCAATTAAAAAACTTACCAATTACACGTAATTGGTAATTAGTATTTTTTAATTACATAATGCGTGTTTTTTTATAGAGGTATAGAACTTTAAATTAGCATTGCTTTTCAAGATGGCAACCGATTTAATAGCTGTCAGGTGATTTATTCTCAGTCTGGGTTGGCAATTCATCATGAATAGACTCACGCCTGAACAACGCTTGCAAATAGTGCAATTTTCATTTATCATAAGTGAATTTTTTTTCAATTTTCAATTTTTTCAATTTTCATAAGCGAATTTTGTTTAGCGATGAAGCGCACTTCCGGTTGAATGGCTACGTCAACAAACAAAACTGCCGCATTTGGAGTGAAGGTAATCCTCAAGTGTATGTGGAAACACTGTTACATTCAGAAAAACTGACTGTTTGGTGCGCTTTATGGGCTGGTGGAATCATTGGTCCGTACTTTTTCAAAAACGATGGTGGCCAAAACGTTACAGTCAATGGTGATCGGTATAGAGCCATGATTACTAACTTTTTCATTCCTGAATTGAATAACCATGTCACACAGCTCGTGACACAATAGATTTATTGAAAGACACGTTTGGTGACCGCCTAATTTCACGTTTTGGACCTGTGAATTGGCCTCCAAGATCCTGTGATTTAACACCGCTAGACTACTTTCTGTGGGGCTATGTAAAGTCATTGGTCTATGCGGTAAAGCCACAAACGCTTGACCATTTGGAAGACAACATTCGCCGTGTTATTGCCGATATACGGCCACAAATGTTGGAAAATGTCAGCGAAAGTTGGACGTGCAGATTGGACTACATCCGCGCCAGCCGTGGCGGTCATATGCCAGAAATCATATTTAAAATGTAATGCCACAAGATTATCTTTCGGATAAATTAAATTCATGTCAATCAAATTAAATTCATCAATGTTTTATTGCAACTTAAAGTTCTATACCTCTATAAAAAATACCCTATATTACACGTAATTAACAAGTTCGTGAACGTATATGCTATATCATTCATTTTCATAGTAATGCAGAATGACGTGAATGCTATAGCATCCAACTTACAAAGTCTTTTATTTCTAATTTAATTAATAAACCTATCAAGATAATGACTATCCGTTTCATTAAGTACATTCGTACTACCTTGGCTGGTCTCTCTGTATTTAAACATTTTCTAAGGCAATTGCATTGCGTAAAATTAAAACTTAATACTTAGATTGAATGCTGAAACGCGCGTGCTGAATATAAAATTTACTAAAATGCATATGCTAAAAGCATAATGCTATTGTAAAACAATGAATGAATGGAGTATACATATATTTCTGCGTGGAATTCTAATCAATATATAAAAAGATAAATGATTCAAACGGCAGTTTTCTGGACAAGTTTCACGTTTAAAAATATCGTAAAATTCGAATGGACGTCATTACGTGCTTGAAAATACAAACCAAGAAGCGCATGTTAGGTACAAACCAACAACAGATGCACATTATCAGGAAAAAAATTACAGCGTCATCTAATTATAACCGTAAAACGTATTTCCTACAATGCAAGTACTGTTATATTAGGAAAACAAGTTAATAATATCTATTTGGACAATATATGGCATAACTATCACATATGGTTTGTGTCAATAATTACAAACATGATATTTTGGAGGGTAAACATCTGTCATTATAATTCAGTATTCGATAGACACCAAAGTGTAAACACACATTTTTTCAATCGCTATAATAATGTCGAAGATTGTGCCTAAAAAAAGATGTTTTGCGGGGAAGTCTGATAACCTTCTTTCATTTGATGAAAACGGCTTCTGAAAGTTATCGACTGTTGGTAGAAGTTTACGGTCAACATGTGCCAACTCAAAAAACATGTCAACGATGGTTGGCGCGATTCAAAAGTGGTGATTTCGACACAGAAGACAACGAGTGGCCTGGTTAGCCGAAAAAGTTTGAAGATGAGGAATTGGAAGCATTACTCGACAAAGATTGTTGTCAAACGCAAGAAGAACTTGCATTACCATTGGAAGTCACACAACAAGCCATTTCCCTACATTTAAAAGCATATGGGATTCACTCAAAAGCAGGGGTCCCATATGAATTAAAGCCGAAAGACGTTGAAAGGATGCATGTTGGAAATGATGCTTCAACGCTACAAAAAGAAGCCATTTTTGCATCGTATTGTTACTGGTGATGAAAAATGGATACATTACGATAACCCCAAGAGAAAAAAATCATATGTAAAGCTCGGCCAACCAGCCAAATCAACGGCGAAGCCGAATATCTATGACGCCAAGCTAATGCTCTGTATTTGGTGAAATCAGAAGGATCTTTTGCATTATGAGCTGTTGCAAATCGGGTCAGACGATCACAGGGGACCTGTACCGAACACAATTGATTGGTTTGAAGAGAGAAATCAGCCAGTGGATGGAAAGTTTTGACTCACCCGCCTTATAGCCCAGCTCTTGCTCCTTCTGACTACCATTTGTTTCGATCGATGCAGAACGCCCTTACTGTAATATGCTTCACTTCAGGACAGGGTATCAGAAATTGGCGTGAAATCCATATGCTACCAGAAAGTTACGAAAAGGTAGTGGCTAACGATGGACAATACTTTGAATAATGTATCAATTCATTTTGTTATTATAATAAATTCATTTTTCAAGCAAAAAAATCAACGCTATTAACCTGTATACCCAATACACAAAAAATTATTAAATTCATGTCATACCTTCACCTTCACAATGTCCAGGACATTGCTTTCGACAGTAGCATTTACATTCTGCAGATAAGAATAGTTCCAGTAGTTTGGATATGGAGTCTTAAAAACGTATAGTTGTAATGATGATATAATATAACGTTAAATAATTGAAAATAAACCCATTTTTCTTTTGCATTTTATTAATGAATGCTATAGCATTCACGTCATCTAAATCAAAAAATTTGATCAGTATTGTCGTGGATGCTAACATAACGGTTAAAATATGATCATCTGACTAAAGTTATAACATTTGTTTAATCAAATATTTGATAACTTAGAAAATTTTAAAATAAAACGTCTGTCATTTTATATACTTTTTGGAAAAATTTACTGTCCACGAACAATAAATAGTGCTGAGAGATAGGCCGAGTTGAAAACATTATTTCATTTCATTTAATTTCAATTATTTCATTAATTTCTAACTATTTAACCTATTCATTTGATATTGAGCATAGTAAATAGCGGCATACTTTTCATTCCTTTATTTTAGTTTCAAATTTCATTCATTAACACGAATATTAAAAAAATATATACTTATTGATTATTAATAAAAAAAAGGTAAAGGCCAAGGGGTATGATAGGGCGAGAGGTATAGTGTTTATACAATCACAATTGGTCATTCAGGAAATGTGTAAATAAGCTGAATGAATGTGCACAAACGTTAGCAGTCATATGTATTTGTGTTTAAAGTTGTAAAATAAAAAATTTTAAATGAGAAATTCTACATAAATAATGACTCACAGAGAAAAATTAAAAGTAATACTACGCGTATAGTCAGGTGCAACAAATAACTGACTAATGTAATGATACACATATATACATATATAGGTTCCGCCAAATAATTTTTTTTTTTTTTTTTTGAAAATGTTATAAAAAAAAACTACTGAATATTTTCTCAAATTTCCTTTTTTATTTGAAAGCACAATCCTTCCGGTTAATAATGGAAAATAATTTCATTCAAATGGTTGTCTCAGCTGCCCATGCAGCAGCCTACACGATCGGTCCAATTTTTAAGCACATTATCGAATGTGTGCAGCTGTATTTCACCAATGGCTTCAAGAATATTGTCCTTTAAAGCGTCAATTGTCTCTGGCGTGTTGGCGTAACACTTATCTTTGACGGCACCCCACAAATAATAGTACAACAGTGTCAAATCGTAGCACCGAGGTGGCCAAACGACATCAGCTGTGCGGCTGATAATGCAATCTTCAAAAACAGGGGCAAAATATCGATTGTACAATAATTCGTTCAATATGGCCCGATAAAGATCGCCATTGACTGTGGCGGCCACCCTTTGCTCATTTTCGAAGAAAAAGGGCCCAATTATACCTTTGGACCAAAATCCGCACCAAACAGTGACTCTTCTTGGGTGTATCGGCTTTTCAATGTATGCGTGCGGGATTTCTGTGCCCCAAATGCGACAATTTTGCTTGTTTACATACCCGCCAAGATCAAAATGAGCTTCATCTGAAAAGATGACTTTTGATTCTGCAACATTACCATGATTTACAAAGTAATGTCGTAATATTTCCCACCGTTGTTCAAGCGTATACACAACTATATTTGTTCAGCGGAAGGATAAAACTAATTACCTGTCAAATTAGACATGAGCTAAGTGTTACCATTCACGAAATAAGCACTAGTTGAAAAAAACGTTAGATGGCGGACCCTATATAAATGTAAAGGCTGTTTTTTAAGCTTGACCCAATCTTTCAACAGGAATAACTTCAATGTAACAAAAAAATTTAAACTGTAATTTGTTTATCCAGATTTTTTAAACAAATTTTAGCAAATCATTGTTAACAGTATTACGCTCCAAGAATGATTCCAATTAATGGAAATTTATTTTAAAAACCTCTGTATCTATTTATTCTATGAGCTTCTAGACCGTTAAAGAATTGCATCACTTATTCACTAGACAAATACATGGCATTAAGCTACAAACAGGACAAGCATATATTCTTACCAGTAAAACAATTGCTTTCGTAAGTCAAATTGTTGACAATGATTTTGATTTATAGATACGACGTCATCATCAATCAATAACTTGGTCTTTGTCTACGACATGGAAAATTTTAAAACCAGAACGTAGTGTACATCTTTAAAAGATTCAAATTATTTAAAATCAAACCTAAATGACTATCGGTTCGGGTTTTTACTTTTACAAACCAGACCAAGGTTTATGCCATCGAGAGTTAAATTCGAATCATCGCTTATTGATATCTACGTCGACAGTCTAGCATCGATCGAAGCTCTCAGTTTTCACGTATCGGGTGGGCCACCTATCGGTTTAAATTTGAACCAGCGGTTATTTCGAATCTGGCAATACTTATGTCATTCTATTCTGTCACAAAATTCAGTATATTATATAACTCTACTGAACGAAATGAATCGATTTATGCTTGATCAACGTTGGGATTTATTGGAAATTTATCATCATTTAAAATCATCTTTTCGGATGAAGCTCATTTTCACCTTGGTGGGAACGTTAATTAGCAAAATTGCCGTATTTGGTGCTCAGAAAACCCAAACGTGGTCTTCCAGAAGCCAATGCACCCATTACGATTGACTGTTTAGCGGGGGGCTTGTGGAGCGGAGGCAACATTGGCCCATATTTTATTGAAAATGGGGACGGCGCCACCATTATAATATATAATTATAATGTCAATAGAGACACCAAACGCACCATGATAACCGATTTTTTCGTGCCCGCTTTTCATGGTATTGATGTGAACGATGTTTGGTTTCAACAGGATGGTGCAACTTGCTACACATCTCATACCACACTCGATTTATTGCGTCAAACGTTTGATGGCCATTTAATTAGCCGAAATGGTGATGAATGGAATAATATAATCTAAGCGGATCAATTGTACTTCACAACAAAAGCATAAGTTTCGTAAAATTTCAAACCGTTTTTGTTTTATTGCATTTTAAAATTTAAACTTTTATATGGCCCACCCGATAGTTAGATCGAAATGTCTCCACAGCTGTATTCGCTTACTGATACGGCTTGGAATCTGAAGCCATGCTCAGCATGACATTGCATGAAATGAATTTGTTGATGAGTGAGCAACTAGGGGATTATCATTGAGCCATTTTTAAGAAGCTTTGTAAAGTAATGAATTATAATAAAGGTCGGTTCAGGCCCTAGACAGCCATTTGCAATGCGATCAATGTTGATCTGTAGTATCTGGCCTTGCCATTCACGGACTCAATACACCCAGAAACTGAACTAGCTCCTTCAATGGGAGTATCAAGAAGTCCTGCTTACACAGTATATATGCCACACGTTTAGTGATCACTGAATCATTGAATTCTCTTCCTCAAAGCAAAATTCGCATGTGCTAGTTTTGGATATAACCATTCTGTACAGGTGTTTATTATAGACGTAATGTCCTGATAGTTTACTTAGGTTTATTCTATATAGTTTAAGAGCAAGTTTCATCCTCTAAGCATCGAAGCCCAGGGACCTTTTGGAATGATGGAGGCCAGTAGTGTTGTTTTCACCCAAGTTAAGGTTTAGAACTTACAACCTCTGACTACCATTTGTGTCTTACTTCCGCACAAAGTATCTGAAATTGGCTTGATTCGTTTTTGTTCAACATAAATATGTATGTATGTATATAAATCATAGCATTAATGAAACAACACTAGATGATCTTGAAAAAGTTATCAAAAGTTTAACTGACAGCACTGCTTCTACGTAACAGCAAGTCTTGTGATGATCATTTATTAGAGATTTTCTTTTCGCGTTGCTCCTCTTGGAAGTATATGGCTTCCACAAAGCAACTCCATCCTAAGCGGTGCACCGCTGTTGTTTTTGCTTTTTCCCGTGTTAAATTATTTTGTCTTAGTTCGTGGTGTTTCTTGGTCGACCATGGGACTTTTTGGGATGGTGGACCGATGCATTCTCATTAACATTTCCTTATCTACTTCAGTATAGGTTTCCCGTTAGTCATATTTCACAGGTCTGTATTACTTATTGTATTAGGCAAGAATATTCTAGACATGATTCTTAGGTACCTGTTGATAAAAACCTGGAGTTTTTGCGTGATGTTACTCGATACGAGCTACATTTAACTGGCATACAGCCAGGTTGGCAACACATTGGATATTTAAAAAAACCCACCCGGGATTTTTATTTAAAGGTTTTTGTGATTTATTTACGACAAAAAAGTATAATTTACGTATTGGGAGTAAAAGACAATTTGGTCCGTTGGCTTTAGCTTCAAAATGATAATGGATTAAGAAATTAATCAAAATAAAAATGAATGAAATAACTGCTTACATATTCTTCCTATCTATCTATCTTACATTCTCTCCCTATCTCTCCCTATCTTTTTTTTTGAGGCGCTGCACTTTGAAGCCGATTTTATATTTCTTCAAAAGAATTGATTCGGTGAAATGCCAAAAGGTATTTCATTCGTCGAAGCAGCCAATAGTCAGAAGGAGCAATGTTAGAAGAATACGGCGGGTGCAGCATTTTAACATTTCCGAAAATGGTTTGGCAACTTTGCGACATGAGGCCGAGCGATGTCATGCCAAAGAATAACTTAATTACGTCTGTCTTTTTATTCCGACAGTTTTTCTCATAATTCAAACGAATTACAATCGTCCTTAGCAGCCTATAGTACACAACGTCTTCTTGATCCGACCAAGAGTGCGCAATTACATTATAAATATTAAAACCACGTAATTTTACTAAAAAATAAAAAGTACTGTTAAATTGAACGTAATTAGGAAGCAATTATAAAACCCAATAAAACCCAAAAACCTATCAAAACCCCAATAAAACCCGATGGGTTGGGTTGTCATTTTTAAAACCCGGGTTTTTGCAAACCCTGCATACAGCAAGTGATTTCGTGTGTTGCATATTCTGAGCTTAGTTCGTCAGGATATATGTGACTTCTGTCGCCCGAATGTCGTTTTAGCTTTATTGAGCTTGTTATCTACGTCTATTTCTGTGCCACCATTTGTATTCATTGTGCTTCCTAGTTATCAGAAGTTATCTACATATTCGACAGGTTCACTTCGATATCAAAGCAAAAGTTCGGACGCTCTTATTAAATTAGTCTTTATAATGATTTATGTTTAGAATTAAGATAAACATTTTATAATTGCATTTGAATAAGGTGTTTTAAACAAAAAAATTGTAAAAATTTAAAACCATTTGTAGTAGTTTCATACTCAGGCTTCTCTTGCTTGCTATACATACATTTGCCTGTACATTTTGCAAACATTTCTTATGTTTTTCTAAACGCTGTCTTTCGTTCTGTTTTTCATTTCTAGCAATAAAACTAAAAGAAAAACTCTTGTAAAAACCACAAAAGTGGAAATAAAAACAAAAGATTTTGTAAAAATCGCAAAAAGAAAAAAGGTGTTGAAAGAAAACCATTTTTCATTATGTTCCTTTCACAGTACTTTTCACGTTGGCTAAACAAGTTAAAGTTTCCTGAATGCAAAATAGATGTTTGTCTTTATCCAAACAAAACAAAAACGTGCAGGCTGGTAGGAAGAAATTGTAAAAAAAATTGTAAAAACAAAAGCTGTAATAAAATTAAAATGCATAAAATATCATGTTTCCAAATACAGTGCAAAAGCAAAAAAGAAAATATGCTTCTAAGCAGCAAAAGAAGTAAAAAAACTGAAGAGAAAATATTCCAGAATATAAAGCGAAAACAGAGGGGAAAAAGTAATAGGAAGAAACAATATTATTTGGGTTAAAAATAAAATGAATATTTTATGCTGAATTATAAAGGGAAAATAAAGGCGAACAAGAAGTATTATCAAAAGCTTAAAAGAACATTTTATTAAACAAATAAAATAATATGATAAAATGATATAATCTTATATATCGAGTAATGAATGTGTGTGTTTGTACATATGTATGTTTGTGTAAAGTGTATAGACAACTAAATGGCTGAACCGATTTTTTTGTCTGGAAGGAACTGTGGGCTGTATATGCCCATACAAAGTGAATATTTATTTAATTGTCTTTATCTTCAAAATGGCAACAGCAAAAGTCTCTAAATTTACTCCAAATAGCTTCATAGCAGGGGTGTTAGGTAACCCACTGAGTAACCAAATTGAACCCACCCGGGTTTTATTGGGTTGTATATTTAAATAAAACCCGAGTGGGTTTTTTAAGGTTTTCGAAGTTTATTTACATCAAAAATAATTAAAATTTACGTATTAGGAGTACAAATTAATTTAGTCCGGTTTTCTTTAGGTCAAAAAAGATAATGATTCACCAAATTTACCGAAACAAACATATATAAAATTACTGCTTACATCTTTTCCGCCCCTCTGATTCAATGTCCGAGTTCTGTCACAGAAAAACTTCTCGTCTTTTGAGTCGATCCACTTCGAAACCGATTTTATATATCTTCAAAGAAGTTATTCTCTAGCACGCCAAAAGATATTTTATGCTTCGAAACAGCCAATAAGTTTGGAGAACACGGCATTTGCGGCACTTGATCGTTTCTAACAAATGTTTGGCCACTTTTGCGACGTGACAACGCACGGGTGTCATGTTAAAGGAAAACCTTATTTGTCTGTCTGTATTTATAATCCGGCCGTTTTTCTCATAATGCACAGTTTAAACGACGTAATTGCAGTCTGCTCCGATCACTGTGTTAATAGTACACAATGACTCCCAGACCCCACTAAGAGTGAAAAATTTCATTATAAACAACGTATTTCATTATAAACAATAAAATACGGTGGGTTGGGTTTTTTAAGCCCGGGTTTTTCCCAACTCTGCTTCATAGTCAATACAAATCATCAGTCAAAAAGTGGGCGTAATCAGATAAGCAGGCATGGTACCTCCCATTTTTGCCTATCTTGAGAACGATTTAATCTAAAGTTTCTGAATTTGGTCTGAATGACTCCATAGTCAATACAAACCATTAGTCAAAAAGTGGGCGGATATGGTTAAGTGGGCATGGCACCTAATATACAAACTGAATATTAATTCTTGTACATTTTGAGAACTGTTAAAGTGTAAGTTTCTAAATTTGGCCCAAATGACTTCGTAGTCAATAGAAATAATCAGTCAAAAAATGGATGGAATTAGATAAGTGGCCGTGGCATCACTCATGCATAGTAAACATTAATTTGTGCATATCTTGAGATCGGTATTAGTAGAAATTATAAATTTGGTCCAAACAACGTCGTGGCAATACACATCATTAGCCAATAACTAGGCGAGATTGGGTGAGTGGGCGTGGCACAACCCATTTATATTAAATACGATAAATTTTATATGTGGAGAATAACAATTAAAGCACACATGGTAAATGCTATCTGCCACCTAAAATCCAAAAGGCCGTAAGCAACAAAAAATTCAAAGTCGTCTTTTTGATTGATTATGATGTGTTTTGGGTAATTACATCAAAATCACGAGGGTTGCATGGTTAGAGGGCACACATAACAACACAAGCAGCCAAATTTAATTGTGGTTTCGAATGTTTAGTAAACTTCCCTCCAGACAACATCATCTAAAAAAAAATAAAGAAGTCCCCCCGAATCTTTCAGCTTACCTCTGGCGATGATGACAAACATTAGACGATCAGAAAAAAAACGCCACACACTGGAAAAAAATTACAATGCTAAGTAAATATCAACACCTCCACTTAGCAAGGAATTTTACTACTACACAATCGCATAGAGGGAGCTACAGTGGATTAAAAACCTACTTAAATCAACTTAATTAATAAAAATGAAACAAAGCAATGGATACTTTGTGGAAAGCCAATATGCTCCCTAGAGGAATAACGGAGAAAAAAAGAACATCTAAATCAATCAAAAAAAAAAAAAAAAAAGTTTTTTGTCACTTACGGCCTTTTGTATTTTAGGTGACGATATACAAATTAATGTGTATTTATTTGAAGACTGTATACAGTCAAAAAGTAGAACCTACAGTATTTTTTTAGAAGGAACTATATGTTTGAATTTGAGCCGGAAAGGTCTAGAATGAGCTGAAAGAAAAAATATTAACTAAGAAAGTAGTTAAGATAATAATTAATATAGAGGTAGCGAAACACGCCGGGTCTCAGCTAGTAATATAATAAAAATAAAATTCTTATCAAAAGCCAAAAATAAATTTTGTTTAAATAAAAATTTGTTCAACTTATGAACGTTTGATTTGAACTTATGCCATAAGTGACTGGAAAATCCTTCGCCGTAAAATAGTTCCACAAACGATTGGTCATATTTTTTTTAACAAATTTTGTTATTAAAAGTGGGCCGAATACGAGCACTAGCTGTAGGCTACTTTCAATTTACAAAAAACTTTTGTCGCATATTCAAACTTAAACTGGTTTTGCAATTTTGCATTTAAAAATCACTCTCACGAAAGAATTTTTGGCGTGTGAAAAAAAAAAAAAACAAACAAATAAATTATTATGGAGCAAAATGAGTCAGCAAATTGAAAATCATCATTAAAATGAGATTAAAAGAAACACAAATTTATAGAGAATTAGTTAAAGTTATTATTTCGCATAATTTTGAAATTAGTCATACTTTAAATTCTTCTTATAGTACATACAAGAAAAAAATAAGATCACATTGAAAAAAAAAAATAAAAGCACTCAAAAGCTGATAGTATTTACACCTTCCAAAGTCGTATAAAATGCTGGAATGAGCTCTCAGTAAGTACTAAAGAAGTAAGGGATTTTTGTAATGCATTAAGCTATAAAGTTTTTATGCTGAATCATACTCGATTAACCCTTTATGGCATAAGACAGCTTATCATTAAAAAATTGTTACTTTTTTAAAGCAAAGATGTAGAATATACCTGCTAGTCCAAAGTAACGTTAGGTCAATAGAAACAGATTTTATTGATTTACAACCAGGGTTGGCAACCACTGGTAACTCAATTAAATCCACCCGGGTTGTATTAGATATTATATTTAAAAAATAGTCGTGTGGGTTTTTTATTTAAAGGTTCTTGTGGATTACAACTGAAATAAGTATAATTTACATATTAGGAGTACAAATTAATTCGGTCCATTTTTACACTCAAAGAAGATAATGAATTTATCAAATTTATCAAATCTTTTTACATCTTTTTCCCACCTCGGATCCAAAGCCGATTTCATATTTCTTTAAAGGAAGTGAAGAAGATATTCTATCCGTCAAAACAATCAATGGTCAAAAGAAGCATTTTTTCTGCTGGTACGGCATTTGATTGTTTCTAACAATTGTTTGAAAACTTTTTCGACTAAAGGCCGAGTAATTTCATGCAAAGGAATAACTTAATCATGTCCGTCCTTATATTCTGGAACGTTTTCTCATAATGCATGGTTCAAAAAAAGTAATTACAGTCTGCTCCGATCACCGAAATTAGACAGCTCATAGTGCGCAATGCCGCCTTAATCCGAGCAAGAATGCAAAATTGAATTATAAATACCAAAACAACGTGATTGTACTAAAAAATAAAACATATTGTCGACTTGGTCAAAATTTGATAGCAGTTATAAAGCTCAATAAAATCCAGTGGGATGGGTTAAAAAAAACCCTGTTCACAACACTCTCTGTGTATTTGCTATACTGGTAAGGAATCTTTGCTGCTTATCATAGATTTCTATCTTTTTTCTTTTCCTTTTTGTTTTCTAAGTGGTGACGTTGCCTGAACTTGCTAAGATGTTTGTAGTTGATGATGACTTTTTTCCTACAGAGGGCTCAGAGGTTTTTGGACGGAGTATCTGGAGGGATTAAAGCTTCACAATTATTTATAATTGGAAAACATAATAAAAAATCTTCTTCTCAAAACTGAGATTCGAAAAGCTTGCTAAGTTTTATATGCAAGTTCTTTAACCAATAAACCTCCCCACCAGCTTTGATATTTTAGGGAATTGAAGAGCTAGATAATGATCCCTCTGGCAGATAACACTCTTTTTTCATCCTTCATTGTCGATTAGGCTCAAATTCTAAGACTGCACTTGGTAAATTTGCTGCAAGCACTATATACCTCAGATATCGATATTTCTTAGGCAATAACATGACTTTCACTACTTTGTTGTATTATTACTATTTAACACCTGTTTTAAAAGCTTACTAAGCTAGAAAAAAATTACAGCGCTAAGTAAAGATCACCACCACTTAGCAAGGATCTTTACCACTATTCACAATCATATGGAGGCGAGCTACAATAGATTAATTATCCGCTTAACTTGATAACTGAAACTGAAACATGCTTTGTTGAAAGCCAATATGCTCGCTAGCGGAGTGACGGAGAAAAAAAAAAGAAAGCTAGTCAACATCACAATCTTCGTAAGTTCCTATGTCTCAAAGTAGTCTCCTGCAATTTTTTCTTAAAAGGCCATAACCTTATTAATATTAAGAAAAATTCACTTAACGCATAGCCCAACGCCAAACGCTCCATCTGATTTCTATAGTTAATGTTACACTTGAGATATGATCGGTCATCTGTATTTGCTTGTCATTGCCATGGTAATGCCGTGAATATAATTGGCGTGCTTTACACAAAGCAGAATGATTAATATCAGTCCTGAGAAAAAGCGAAAAATAGTTTGGCTAAAAGATACTACTTTGAATTATGTAAGCAGTTTAGAAATATGACCACCTTTTGCCTAAAAATACACTGATACTAACCGTGCTTTTGTGTGTTTCAGATGCATAGATAGTTGCAAAGGTGGACGAATCAATACACGCAATACGAAAGGAAAAAACTTCGCAAAAAAAACCGACATCGTATGAACCACGAGCTGTATCAGCTATACAGTGGCACTGACATAGTTAAGCGTATTAAAATACAACTACTAAATTGGTTGAGTCATATTTTGAGAATGAATGGAAATGTTCCACCGAAATGCTCATACGAGAACGATCCTAGTGATGACACGCAATGAAGTGTACGACTTAAATTTAGATGAAAGACCAAATAGACAAGCACATCTCTAAGCTTTATGTCAGAAATTGGAGAAGCGCAGAGATCGAAGTGATAGCAAATCTATTTTTCTAAGGCCAGCCAATATATGTAACAACTTGTAAATGGCCAATTTAACAAGTAAGAAAGAGTGTATCATAAAACTAAGTGAAAGCACTAATAAGTACCGTCCGGCGGCAAGTTAATGATAAATTCATTAAAAACGTATTTCTAAATATTTTTTCTTACTCATATAAGTACTCTTCTTGTTCCAAATAAAATTTCAAGGTCCCCATTTGATTTAGTCATTTTTTAAAACCTTTGAAGAATAATATATAAATTTAGCAATTCTCCATAAACAATTCTAATTATTCATAGCCTTCTTAATGATAACATACTTTTGTTTTGTTTACTTTTTTTTGATATCTTATCAATAAAGCAGTTCAGCTAAATTTAAAAATTACTTATCGCCACTACAACAAAGCTTTTTGTCACATTTTTCCGGCCCCTACATACCAATCAAAATTGACATCATTTTTGTTATTTCTAATAAAATTTTTGTCTTATCTTATCGTACTTACTTTTGTTGTTTTTATCTTTTCAACAGAATAAATGCGCTCGGAATAATTAAGAAGTTCTAGAAATTATTCATTCAAAATGTAATTCTAAACATTAAGTCTCATTTTATTCATAACTTTATATAGGTTACAAAATAATTCATAGATAGTACGGTTCCTATATAAAATAGTACGCAAAAACGCATCTAAACTTAAAAAAGTGAAATAAATTGGGTGAAAAATGTGCTTGCTTGAGAAATACATCCAGATTCTTCAAGGCTACATAAGCGACATATATATTATTTAAAAGGCCTATTACACTTCTTTGTTGGTTTTTGTCGCACCGTGTAACATATTGCCTGAACTGCTTAATGCAGATCCGAATATAAGTGCCGGACTCATAGAATCGATTATAGACGAATTGTATCCCTGATGTTGATAGTGTCAACGAATTGAAGAAAGGGTTGATAATAAAAATTCCTAAGAAAGGAATCCTGACTGATTGCAGAAACTGAAGAGACATCTCTCTCTCTCCTTAGGATGGGTTAAATAAGATGGTTGCGAATATATTGAAAAAACGAGCAGCAATGAACAGAAATTGATCACATCAATAGCAAACGACGAATTCCATTATATTCGATATTTGTGAAGGCGTTCGACACCCTAAACCACTCCGCCATAATGAATGCAATTCGCTGCAAAAAAAATTCAAGAGCTAGGGACATAATCTTGCTGCTAAACGGCCGTCTCGAGGAATTGGCTATGCGAGCGACATACTACTTTGATCAAAAACTTTCCGGAATAACGCCCTAATGGCGGTCCCATCGTTTTGATTTGAGTTTTTTTTTGTTAGTTTGGTACATCTGTTGTTGATATTCCCGCTAAATCTTAGCGTCATAGCTTGATATTTGCAAAAGCTACGTAGTTTCGAATGATGATGACACTGTGCGACGATGCGATATCATGGTGCAAAATCCATGAGTTTTCTGCCCATACAAACGTCTTATAACACTCAAATAATACCCTTTGTTTACTGTCTGGTCTTCTGGCAAAAATTCAAGATTTTTGATCAAGGAAGTATGTTTGCTGTTCCACAACACCGTTGACATGGATGCAGTCGAAACCGAGGGATGCAGTGGGCACAGAGGCACTATGTTGTATTAAGATAAACATAACCAAGACCCAGGCCATGAGAATTAGTGGTATTAAGGCAAATACCACCAAATTCACAACACAATAGCAGCAGATTTAAAACATCACCAGAAAGGACGTTATTAACCGTATTAAGACGGCCCTATAGGCCTATGACCAATTAGATCCTGTGTGGAATTCCTGACATATCTCGCGGCGCACAAAGTTACTATACATACTCGCAAAGTTAATAATGTCTATCATTTAAATGAATATATATTATCTAACTAAGAAATGTACAATTTTATACTTTTTTAAATGAAAACTAACCCCTGGTAACACTGATATGAAGGAGTTAATAAATAGTGTATAAAAGAGATAACGAATTGCTCTAAGAGAGAGTATTTACTTTTATTGCCTTTGTGCTTTAGCCTGTGTTTTATGCAATTGTCAACAATATGTAGTTGTGGAGCAAACAACTAAAAATAAAAATGAAGACAGAAAGATAATATTAAAGAGAACAGCAAAAAAGGACAGATGTTGTTTGAAACAGGTAATTACGAAGCATTAAATGAATAACAACTACAACAAACAGCACACTGTCACTAATACAATGAAACGTAACAGCTTAATAATGACTAATTTTAATTATGGACTTACAAGTTAATAACTTAGCCAATATGTTTAAACGCAAAAACACTTGCAAATGTACATACACATGTATTTATATAATATTGCAAACGATTTTTTAAACAGTTTATTTGAAATAAATGAATTTGCTAATGAATTAAAACTTTTTTACAAAAAAACAAACGGTTTTATTTGAATTGGTTGTCACAAGATTTCCTTGTATAGCACAAACAAGCTTGTGTATCCCTAGCAACATCTATGCTACTTACATGTAGGGGGGTTATTATGTATTTCGATTCGAAAAACTAATCTTTAAATTAAACTATCGAATTTGCTGTTCACATATAGCGCAATTAAGTTGACTTAATTATCATTTGACAGCTGAAAGTGCTGACAGATTTTATTTGTGAAAGTAAATAATAATAAAACAAATAATAAACTTTAACTTTAAAAACGGTGTAGAACTTAAAGAAAAAACGCAATTCAATACACACTTTGACAATATATGTTTCATATAAAATCAGACATCATACGGTGTTGCCACTTCTTATTTTACATACTTTAAACAGTGTTTAATTGTAAATTTGTCTCAATTAATAATGCAATTACTAACTATGGCTTATGTGTAAGCATGACATAACCTTTCGAAAGCAATTTTCTTTTGAATAATATACGAACGTTTCAATATATTTTTCACAAATAAAGTTTCGTAAATGGTACTGCGTAATACAATTCGTTCGAATTCGTCAGTTTTGTCGATTCGAATCAAAATATATAATAACCCCCAGAGTTGGCAAAAACCTTGAATTTTAATATGTTTTATAAACTGCTTCCTAATTTCGTTCAATTAGACAATATTTTTATTTGTTATTAAAATTACGTTGTTTTTAGTATTTTTAATGCAATTTTGCACTCTTGGTCTGTTCAAGGCGGCGTTGTGTACTATGCGCTACTAAAGCCGATGGCAATTACTTCGTTTGAACCATGCATTATTGAAAAAAATAGCTGAAAAACGAAGACATGCTTATGTTATTCTTTTGTATGACAACACTCGGCTTCACGTTGCAAAAGTTGTCAATAGATTGCCAGAAACGTCAAAAGCCGCACCCGCCATATTCTTCGCACATTGGTCCTTCTAACTGTTGGCTGTTTCGACGGATACAATATCTCTTAGCATGTCACCGAATCACTTCTTTTCAAAAAATATCAAATCGGCTTTAAAGTTGGATCACCTAATGCAAGTGATATTACCAGAGATATTACATTTTAACTTTGTCATTTTAACTTTTTTGTACACCCAATTTTAAATTAGGATACAGAGGCTTACCGAGATCGTTTGATCCAATGATGGCGGCTGATAACATGTTGTGCACTTCCACTTAATATATAGCTGAAATTCATTACATTTACTCTGTTGTAACTACGGTTAAAATAAGCACCAATCCTTCATAATAAATCTTTTAAATAACTTGGAATTTTAGTAGTATATTAAGAGGCTATTAGGTGTGCTAAACGACAGGAGCAAATAACCGTTTTAATTACAACAGAATTGTACCTACTTGCCGAACAACTTTTTAAAAGGTAAACCTTTCTTGGTTACAAATTTTTCAAAAAATTGTATGTACGTATATCCTTTGCTGTGGCAGCTCAACACTCTTTAATATCTGTTGAGTAGTCACTCGTGTAGCGATTTATTTAGGCTTTCTACGCTTTATAGCTAAACTAGCAAAATGGCAACATTGACTATTATATGCCTGCCATATGATTCGTTTATATGGCAAAAACAAAAAAATTAAAAACCAGTTTAGTTTTATTTCTGCTTTTTTTCTGTTTTAATTTGTTGTTTTATTGTTTTTTAAATAGCAACAACAACAGCGGCAATAAAGCAAAATAAATTTGATGGAATCTTAAGTCCATGCCATAGAATTCAAATAAAAACACAGCTGTATGTACAAAAATATCGCTGTTCTTGTTGCCGCTGCCGTTGTTGGTGTTTTCTTAATTTTTTTTTTTTTTTATCAAAAGTAACATTGGAAACATGGTTTCGTTAGTTCGTTTAAAAGTTCGTGCTTTGTCTTTCACAAAATAATTTTTGATTTCTTTTGTTGTTTTTAAGAGCTCATCTTGTTTTATCATAATTTTCTTGTTTTTCTTATATATTAGTGTTGTGGCGGTGTTGTGTTCTGCAGTGATTTTTAGTGCAAAAAATTTTAGTTTTTTTTTTTTGTTTATAGGTAAATAATGGATTTTTTTTTGTTATTTGCATTATTGTGTTTACATTTTATTTATTTCAACAAAAAAAAAAAAAAGATTCTTTAAAATAGATTTAAATGGTTATTTAAATGTTAAATTTATCTTTGTTTTTTAAGAAAATAACTGTTTATTAATGATACAAATTTTAAATGATAAAGAAAAATTTTTGTTTTAAAGTGACCTAAATTTTTAAATTTATTTAAAGTCACTGATTTAAAATGGCCTAATATTCTAAAGCCGGCCTCACCTATCATAGTTAATGAGAACAGAGACTTTTATATTAAGATTGTTTTTTACACTGAAATATAACGTTCGAAGCGAATCGAAGTTACTTACTAATTTATTTGATGTATAAGTAAAAACATGTGTAATTTTGGCAAATTTTAGGTGTTTATTGCAAAACGTTGGTACAATCGAAAGTTGCTTATAAAGAGTCCGCCATCTAACGTTTTTTTTTTTTTAACTAGTGCTTATTTCGTGAATGGTAACACTAAGCTCATGTCTCATTTGACAGATAATTAGTTTTATCCTTCCGCTGAACGAATATGGTTGTGTATGCGCTTGAAAAACGCTGGGAAATATTGCGACATTACTTTGAAAGTCATGGTAATGTTGCAGATTCAGAAACCATCTTTCCGATGAAGCTCATTTTGATCTTGGCGGGTATGTAAACAAGCAAAATTGTCGCATTTGGGGCACAGAAAACCTGCACGCATACATTGAAAAGCCGATAAACCCAAGACGAGTCATTGTTTGGTGCGGATTTTGGTCCAGAAGCATAATTGGGCCATTTTTCTTCGAAAATGAGCAAGGAGGTGTCGGTACAGTCAACAACGATCGTTATCGGGCCGTATTGAACGACATTTTTGTCCACAAAAACAGGTCGGCGCTACGTGCCACACAGCCGAAGCTACACTCGATGTTTTGCCCCCTGTTTTTGAAGACCGCATTATCAGCCACAGAGCTGATGTCGTTTGGCCACCTCGGAGCTGCGATTTGACACCGTTAGACTATTATTTGCGGAGTGCCGTCAAAGGTAAGTGTTACGCCAACAAGCCAGAGTCAATTGACTCTTTAAAGGACAATATTCGTGACGCCATTGGTGAAATACAGCTGCACACAATCGATAATGTGCTTAAAAATTGGACCGATCGTGTAGGCTACTGCATGGCCAGCCGAGCAGCCATTTGAATGAAATTATTTCCCATTATTAACCGGATGGATTGTACTTTCAAATAAAAAAAAAATTTGAGAAAATATTCAGCAAATTTTTTTTTATACCATTTTCAAAAAAAAAAAAAAATTATTTGGCGGACCCTATAGTATTGGCCATCATAAGATATATTTTCCCATCTTTCTGGCAACATATGTGTTAGAAGAATTGCTTTATTTTTAAAGCTAAGAAGGAAGTCTTTTTCGATTAGGTGACATAAAGTAAAGCGTATTTAATCAAAACAAATGGTAGTCGGAAGGTTAAAGGTCTGGACTATAAGGCGGTCGAGGCAAAAGTAACAAAACACTTTTTTCTAAATTATTTTAATTAGCCTGGCAACATATGTCCGAGCGTTGTATTGATTTCTGGCGGCATATTTAAGACGTTTATAGGCCAAGCGAATCCTCAGTGATTGTCTATCTTGATTACAATAGCTAACATTAGATGGATTTCTTCCCGCCAAGTAGTGTTTTACTTTGATGCGGTTTTTTTTTTGCTGTTTAGTCAAGCTTCACATATGATTTCTTGCGTTTTTGTTTGTCTTAATGAGTCTTTTTTTAAATGTTAAGCAGCATTTCACATATTCAAAATCATCTTTCAACGTCTCTCATCTTTAACTAGTGTAGTATTTAATTTCCTTGTTTTTGGAAGAGTACTGCAGCTGGCGGTACCCCATACTGAACTTCGGTATGATCTATGAGACTAGAATATCTACTATAGACGATTGGACTGCGGGTTGACTCGATTACAATTTACAAACTGCCCGATAACTGCGCTGATTTCTAGCCCATAAATTTATATTTATTGTAGAGTTGCTAGGTGTATTCCAGAATTAAATTTTGAACCTTCGAATATTAATATCTACGTAAAAAAATTCGTACCGATCGATGCTTTCAGTTCCAACGTAGTTGGATCGAAATATTTCCTCAGCTGAATTCGCTTACTGGCCCAACTTAGGCAACACCGTAGCTTACTAATATGGGGTCTGCATCATGAGGGCATTCGAAGGAATGATTTTGCACTTACACAGAGAGACATACAAATTCCTTTGGGGGCGTTATTCAAATTAGTAGACGAGTGGGCGTTGAGTAGTGTACAACACAGGTAGTAAATAGCAGGAATGTGTTGGCTCAGTGTGTTAGACAGTGGGTAGAATTACTGTCTCCTGACTTTTGGAAGGGAGTCATGTAGTCTTCTGATGGGTAGAATAACTGGCACTGTAAGATTGGAAGTTTGTCGGGGAGTATAGGTTATTCTTTTAATGGCTATTTCAGGACCTGTCAGAATGAGGAAGAGGAGGAGTCGGCACAACAATTTTTTTTGACTGCCCCGTACTACGTAAGCTTTGACCAAGGCAAGTCGATGCACATTTTTTATGATCTTGAATGTCTCTAAGATATATCACTGACGAAACTAGTCAATTTTGCCAGGGTCACCGGACGGCTATTGCGAGGACCACGTGATTTGTAAATTTAGGTTTATGGTTGGTTTCGCTTGATCACTTTTATATCTATCTGATCTTACACACATAAAAGACAGATAAAGCCTTCCTTAGTCGATTATCGGCATCACGCTTCCACAAGAGCTCCAACTCCAGGATAACACTATTCCGCCTTTTGCGAAAATTATATTAGTCGATTATCAATGGCAATCGAACTTCAGTTGCGTTGCCGAACGGCAACTAAAAATTTGTTGTTGCCTTAATAGCAATTGAAATTAATAGGTCTTTAGTTAGAAATTGCCATATATTATGCATTATGCAACGCAACTAAAGTTCTGTTGCCATCCAAAATCGACCTAATAGAGTAGCTCTAGGCAATTTTGGTGGCCTGAACTCCGGAACCGGTTGAAAACCCCAATTCAGTCTTCGCCAGGTTAATCCCCATACCGGTCTCGAGGGCTTAAAGCAGAAGAGTGTCTAGCGAAGATACCCACTTATCGTGGGAATAAAGTTTGCCCTAATAAGAAGCATTACCTCATCCGCATACGCCATAAATGGCCCTGCTTTTTAACAATTTAGCGGTCCCTTCTATTACTGTCGAATAAAAGTTTGTACGTGTATACAAGAAATTTTATTGTTTCTTTCGAAGATCTTTCTTGAAAACGTAACTGATACCTACTACTCTTTGAATAGAAGATCCCATTAAATATATATGTGTAAAGGAAACGACTGAATTGAGTATTGATAATCCGTTAGAGATACATATTTAATTAAATTAATAAATAATAATTTTTGAAAAAAAAAAAATAATAATTTTGAACTTTTTTATATTTAAGACCGCATTGATATAAAAACAATAACAATGACAATAATAATAACAATAAACAACAACAAAAAAGGGCGTGTATGGCAAAAATGTATTGAAAATGAATGAAAAGAACAAAACATGATAAAGAAAATATACCAAAAAAATATGTTACAAGAATGAATTTAACATGCGCGATGACATTATTTTTGTTTTTATTTCCTTAACATTAATAACTGCAGTATTTTGTCGTAATACCTATATTGTTTCAATTATTGTATGTTTATAATTAATAATACTTCTCTATTAACAAAAAGGGAAAAACCAAAAACTTACCACATTATTTGGTTATATTATTAATAAAAATCCATTAATTCTTTATGACAAAAAACAAACAACTCCTTTTTGAGAGAAATGTAAAGTACAAGAAAGAGAGCGAGTTGAGACAGTGCAGGAGAGTAAAATAATTTCTGTCTGCAAAATGAGAAAAATTATCACACTCTTTATTTTTGTTTCGCCTGCTGGTGTTTTTTGCTTTTACTATTTGTTTTCTTTAATATTTTTTAGGATTTTTCTTTTACACTTTTTGTATATGTAGGAAAATAAAACTCCTTTTTCTTTTTGTTTGTTTATTTGTTTTTGTAGATGAAATAGTTTTTATATTCTCTTTATATTACGTTGTATACCTTTGTATACAGGTATAGGTTCTATTATTTGTTTTTTATTTCCTTTGCATTTAATTGTGTTGTTGTTAACTATTTGGGAAATTCATAAGAAAAAATAAACAATATTTTCCTCAAAAATCGTGGGGTTTTTTCTGTGGATTTTCTTTTTTATCGATATTTACATATGTGTTACTTTGCATGCACACACACACACACACACACACACACAAAGAATTGCAATTAGTACTTCTGCTTCTGAAATATAAACACAGAATGACTTTTACGCAAAAAAGAACAATAGCAATTAAAAAAGGCTTAACAATAGTGATGCCAACTGTTATATTATTTGCTTCTAAAGCGTTTAATTTTTATTTTTTGAAACATTCGTTCTGTTATATAAAGAAAAGCCTAGGTTTTTTCAATATTTTTAATTAAAACATAATTTCTTCTATTATAAATGACAGAGAAATTAATTACTCTGGTTGGTTTTTTAAAATAAATAAAATCACCAGCTTTATACTGACAAAAACAAAGTCAGATTTATAGCTTATTGAAATCATAAGAAAATGTTTAGTATTTAACTTTATGTGGATTTGTTGATAAATCAATGTACTCTAAAACGTCAAACAAATGTCAGATTGGTGGAAAGTATTGTCACTGTTGTGAGGGTTTATTAGCATGGATAAGATAGGTTAATGCATTAGAGTTACTGAACGAATGGGCGCCAAAAGGGTGTCGGACGTCATTTTGCATCCGAAACACACTACCAATGTTGCTTAAACTTCGCCTAGGATTCGAAACACTTGGCTGACCACCCAAATCCTCGGACATAAGCCTAACGAATATGTACGGGTTGATGTTAAGCGTGTAATTCCAAATGCTGAAAATGAATGCCGAAATCTCGAAGATTTACGCAAAGCAAAAATGTAGTGGATTAATTCCAAAACGTACCGAGGCTATTATTAACCATATTGATTATTCCATGTCATATGGCAAAGCCACTATTCAGGGCCTTTTTATACTGAAAACTCTTGGATGTTACTTTTTTATATTTTTGTATTGGACTTTTGTAAAAATTAATCTGAAAATATTTCGTTTAGTGAGGCGAATAAGCGAGCGTACAGTAGGGCGATGAATGAGCCTACAAAGTTTCGTAATTTACAGAAAAATATTACTTTATAGGTACATACTTTTATTAATTTTATTACTTAATTTACTTTAATTAAACTATATAATCACAAAGTTGATATACTGCATATGAAAACGACAGAATGATTTCGCTTTAAACAAGAGATCAATACACCGGGGAAACTTGTATATGTTAGTGTTCATAAGAAAGACTCAGAAAGAAGCAAAAATGCTACTTTTATATTCTCATTGTTCCGACCGCTGCTTTAAATAAATGTTAGTAAATTTTGCATTTTCACTTAGCTTTGAACTTCTATAATACCTAATAAAAAAATCATGAACCTTTGGCTTAACAAGAAAATAATGCTACCTTAACAGTTAGTAAATTCTAACAAAAAACATTTTTTTTAGGTGCGTACGCTATAAGCCTAAATATAATTGACTTTTGACGCAATATACGTCATGATCCGTTAGAATTATTTGTCATGTTTTATTATAGTAGATTTTTTAGTTGTAAATCTAAACCAAAATCAACTTTACCTGACTTGATTAAAAAATTTCCTGTTTTAAAAAATTCTTTCAGCCTTTATCATATTGAGCGCTTTTGCCTTTAAACAAAGTAGGCATCACTAAATTGTACTATGCCCTAAAAGACAAGCCATTAAAATGTTTGTTTTTATTTTTTAATGTTATTGATATTGTTGTTAGTGTACGGTAAGGGGAGTAAATATATACATATTAGCAAAAGGAGCAAAACTCTTGATATAACAACAACAAAAACAACATAGAAAAATAATAAAAAAAAACAAGTACACCAACCAGAACTTTTGTTGGTAAATTTTATCGTTTTAATATGTATCGAAAGTAGCAGACAAGCAGATATTTTTATAGCAGTAGTGCAGCCATTTAAGCAGTAGCTGTAGCAGCAGCAGCCAAAAGTCAGCGATAGGGCGGTTGATACAAAAGTAAAAAAGAAATTAATTTTCTTTAAAACACAATATAAAAAACTTTTTTCAAACTTTATATATTTTCATCCATTATTACATTATAGTAATATTCGTTATGTATAAATTTTTATTTTATTTTTAAAGTATTTTATATTCCTGGCTGGGGCTTCACTTTGACTTGCTTTTTCTCTTTTATTAATATTGATAAAAAAAAAATGTTTGTGTTAAAAAATATTTTACAATTCACTTTTCCACAATTTATTTATTCACTTTTTAATTAATTGTAAGTTTTTATTTTTATTACAAATTTCCTTTAAGCCGCAACTCCTAAATATTAACACAATACATTCGTTTAATTCGACCGCACTCAAAAAAAGTAAACAAACAACTAACTAATCGACGTTCAGTCATTGCTGCAAAAACGTTTCCTACTAAGAGAGACAGACAGAAAAAGTGCACACATGCTGAAACCACACAAAGCTATTTAAGAGAGCGGAGAGGTAGTAGAAAGAACTACAGGGATTATTAAAATGAAAGTGATAACAACACAATAAATAATACCACCCCTACAACCGATGAAAAAACTTACAACAAATTGGAGGGAATTAAAAAGTGATTTAAATAAAAAAAATTACTCGACAAAAAAAAAATAGATATTGTGCTGAAGCATGAATTACTGTTGGACGCGGCAAATGCGTGAAATAAGTCTCACAGGCTCCTAAAACAAAATCTACTATAAAATTGTTTCGATGAACAGCCTTCATATAAGCTGAAGACTGATGGTACCACCCGTCTATAGCCCATATATGCGGATGCACCAATACTTTACTAATCAACATATACGCAAAAATAGTTTTAAATAAATTATGACATTGCCACTTATCTCCTAAAAGCCAATCTACGCTTAAAGTTGTTAAAAAAATTTAGCAGCTGAATCATCTTAAGGCGGTTTCGATGCTCTTATATTATTTTAACAGTATTGCCACCCTACCCAGAGACTAGCAAGAGTTACTTTGTAGAAGCCTTTCAGAGAAATAGAAAAAAAAAAAAACGGAGAAAATAGGTGAAAGGGCATATAGACCCAAAGAATAAAAAGGTTCAAGTAACAGAAAAAAAGAAAAGATAGAAAACAAAATGTAAAAGGAATAGAATAGAACTCCTCTGACAGCCGGCCATAAATCCCGGTAGACGCATCATCACCGATGCAACTGAAAAATCTCTGGCCTAGCAAACTGAGCCTGCCTTTCTGAAGAGCAGGGTAAAGGTAAAAAATTTGTTCCACTGTGTTCCATACTCATTCATTGCAACACACTGCAGATAGCACGGGTACCTGCGTCCTCTGCTATTTAAAGTTTTTATGAATAATGCAAATTTTTGTTCAGCTTATTGTCTACCTACCATATAATTGATTATACTTGACCATAATTGGCAACTTCTTTAAAATGTTTTAGCATATACTAACGTAACAGTTTGATGATTAAAATTGTCATTATTTTTTTAAATATTATGTACTATTTAAAAATGAGTAATTTTTTAAATGAAATCTAAAAATCACCCAACTTCCCTTTAAGTAAACAAATAACGTGACACTCATATACATACATAGGGATATTAATCATTATCGTAGGAACTCTTTTTAAACGCTATTTTGTTTATGAAATACTGCCTTAATTAACAGCACTGTTGCTGCACACAAACAGAATTGTTCTTTATAGCATTTTGCAGGCTCTGCTGCAGCGCAGTAGGGCGGTGAATGTAAGGGAAAAAAGTACTTCCAACTTCATACACAACACAGCAAAAAACTCTGCTGTATAGAGAACTTCCTTGATAAAATATTGCTACTGCTTCTTCTTATTTTTTCACTCTATTCTTTATGTTGCAGTCTATTTAGCAAACAATGGTTTACATTTAAAAAAAATTTGGATAAATAGTAACACTTAAACAAACTTTATTTATTAAATTAACCGAAATGCTTTACTTTTTATCTTCTTTTTAATTTTAACACTTCGTTTTTCTGATGTTGTTGTTAACGTGTGCGTGTGTGTGTGAGCAAGAGCTGATGTTTGAAAAAATTTTGCAGGTTTTTTTCTCCTTCAATTACTTTTTCTTTATCCGTTTTTTGTGACAATTTTAGGAACTTTTTCTTTGATTCGCCATTTACACATAAACTTTGAACACTATTTCTTTCATTTTTTTTCGTTTTCATTAAAAACTTGTCAATTTATACTTTTCATTTAAGCAAATCTTAACTCAACTTCTTTTATCCAACTACCCGCGACGTTAACGACAGCAACACTCGTTCGACCGCACTCAAAAAAAGTAAACAACCAACTAATAGCGAGTTGCTAAAAGAAGCAGTGCTGTCATATGGTTTTAAAGCGAAACACGTTAAATTAAGAGAAGCAAGCAGTTTTGAAGTTATGCTTGACGTCTTTCAAAGGGTAGTTCTAAACAAGCGAATAACGAGTGTAAGTAAGTTATTAAGTATATAAGAGATGTGGCAGCACTCTAAATTTTAAAATATATCAAAAAAGGATTTAATTTGCTTATTAAAAATAAAATCATTAAAATTATAATTAATAATGGATTTTGTTGTAAAAGGTGCTAAACAATATTATTTAAGGCTTTATAATGGCTTAACTGACCATTGTAGTGACCTGCATTATCTACTCAGTAAATGAACTATGTATATATACTATGTAATGTAAAAACATATGGCAAGGCAATGACTGGAAACTAAACAACAGGGTGTATGAGAGTATATTTTTTGGGTTCTTTTATTTAAATTTTTATGGTGTTTGTTACAAAATTGATAAAGTCTCGTTAAAAATGATAAGCATAATTTTGTTTGAGTTTTTCGAACATGGAAAACAAATGTGTTTTGTGCAAAAGTGGTTATTCGGACTAAAACACAGAAGTGGTAAAAGTAAAGCGGTTATTACAGTGCTGCCAAGTTTATGGTCTTCAATTACTCAAATTTCTAATGTTAAACAAACTAGCAAACCGTTACATTAGTAACCATCGAGCGCGTATTCTAAATTCTAGAAAAGGCTTTAGAACAACAAATCAACGCTTATTACCTATTGATGGTTGACCAAAAAGCCACTTGTGATTGTTCGATTCGGAATTTAAGGTCATATCTGAGTTTAGTAACTCTAGCATAGATCATATCAATAACAAACAGTGTTCCACACATGTGATATAATGTAATAAAGTTTGGGTCAAGTCTACTACAAGAGCCTTCTCTTGTTATTCACGAGTTCAATACGCCACTGACCAGCTTCTTCAATGGCAAAATCAACGAATCCCCCATATATGTTTATATTTAGCCTGTATCTGCTGTGTCCCAGTGCCACACAATTAGTGATCGAGTACTCCATTTTATTTATTGCAGGCGAAGTGACCTTTAATTGACTCCGAAAACTTCTTTAGACTTTTCACATTCAGCTTCTGACCAAGTTTTGCCCTTTTAGAGTCGAAGCTCAGAAACCTCTTAGAGGAGTCCTGGCCACTTGTGTAGTTCCAATGCTCTCTGAACTCCTCCTTCAGAAGACTTCTGTTGAAATCAAGAATGAGTATGGTGAAAATCCATTCAGCCTTTCGTTTGGCATAGATATCTGTCATCTCATTTCCCTTATTCACCTGGCACCTAAGTCTGAATAGCGGGGTGGCATTCCTGTACGGCTCTGTACCTTAAAAGCACAAGTTCCAAGGTCCGTTGAAAGTGATTGATACTTACTCCCGTGTGTCACCTTTAGGGTTTTCAATATTGCGTAAAGTACTGCCTGAAAAATTGTGGTGTCTCTGCTCGAAGTTTGGGATCTGAGTGCCCTGGGCTTTACTATTCCTGCTCCTACTAAGTAGAGCTTTTCTGAATCTATTCCTGTACTGCTTTTGTGAGTCATTTTGTAACCACTTTGGGTCCGCGCCACACTCCTACCTTGTTGGAAAAGCAATATTGTACTTCCTGAAGAATGGCATAGGGTCCATTAGATCGCTCGCCTGAGTAAAGTATGTATCCGATCCTCTCAAGATCGTAAGATGATCAACAAGATTTCCTGCTTTAACTTTTCCCATCCTATGAATGGAGTTTGCCTACATAATGGCCTCCTTATTTATACCCACGTTAAGTAGTGTTATGTTCAGAAGATTTTACACGGCCATCGTTGGAGTAGATTTCATCGCCCATATAATGTATATGCACGCAAGTGTCTGCACTCTGCATAGCCTCGAGATAGCCGTGGTTTTGCTAGTCCTCCCCTCCATACTAGAGTCCCATATAGTATCATAGGCCTGATTGTTTGGGCGTACATTTAGTAAGCCATTTTAGGGCTCAATTCTCACGCTTACCAGGTCATAGTTTCGTAGTCCAGAGGCTCTATGTAGTCTATTTTATCAGTCACCCTTATCGTGGTTGGCGAGTTGTAGTCGTTTTTAGACACTATAGTAATAGATTAGGGAAAAGTTTGATTGCTTTCTTTAATCTAGGACAAAAATGTGGAAATACGACAACAAATACGCCAACCACAATAAGGCCCACTGATTTAAATAATTTTTCTGACCAAGGTACCATTCCTATTTTGTGTTCAGGACATCAGTTTAGAAATAGTTCTAAGATGATTGCTCCTGATTATCACGAAAATATTGTTCGGTTTTTTATACATTCCGGTTAAGGATTCTAATAAGATACCTACTAGGACAGACCTTAATAGAACTTCAACTTGACGGAATTCCTTAACTGCATTGACACTACGGTGTACTGAATCAAGAGAAGCCCCAATCCACCGTCGATGACTCATTTTATTACTGCTGGATCCATTCCTTAAAAGGTGATACTTTATCGTGCGATCTCCCCAATATCTAATTAGAAAAGATCTTGCGCAATACAGCAGTTATTGCAAAAGGCATAATCTACAACAAAAAGAGCATTAATCTCGCAGAGGGCGATTATACTGATATTATGGTTCGAGCATTACACGTTCCTGCTACGTTTGCCATTGTCAGAAAGGAATCAATTAAAGTTATTCTTGGCAATTAACAAAAATCAAAGCCAGTTGTTAATTACAACGAACGATACTACACAAGCTTCGATCATAATGTGAACAATTTCAAGAGGAATTTATCTAAGCACCGTAATAAATGAAAATAATTTCATTAGTTTAGAAATAAGACCTGTTAATAGATTTTCAAGCACCTGAGTCAGAAGCCAGACTTTTTTTAATTAAAGTTCTCATGGTCTTCTAAATAGAACTTCTACTTATTTTAAACACTACGGTTTTCATGAATTGGAATTGTATTATTAGTATCGGTATGGTTGCATATAAAAACGGCAGCTAGTTGACTAGATTTATAAGTCTATTATATATAAAGAAATACCTATAACATATAGTTAAAGAATTGAATTAAGTTGATTTTAGTATATTTATTAATACACATTAATGCACATCTAAATACTAGTTTAAAAAGTTTGTTTAGTTTTCTTTTAATACTAATGACTTAGAAAAGATTATACAAACTATTTGTTCGTAAAAGTCTGAAATATAATTGAAAAATTCAGAAAAGTTAAAAAAAAATTAAATTTTAACAAAATGATTTAGAATTTAAGCAAGAGAATATTGTAAAGGAGGGAATCAAATTTAAATTTCATTATATATGTAAAGCTAAAATTCCATTAAAAATTTCTTAAAACTAAAGTTATTATTAATAATATTGTATGTGTAGGTGTATGAACGAATATATATGCAATTTTAATAATGGCTTATAAAGACATTAAATTGTTAAATTAGAATATTTCATTTCGATAATTATTAATGAAATTTCTTATTAAATCTGGTAATTCCGGAGCATGACATATAAATTTATGACCGTATTTACGAGAACCCTCGAAACGATGAAATTCAACTGGACCCCAAGATTTGCCACGTGTATCTAAAGCAATACGATATAAACGATAGCCTAACTGGAAAGGAACTACGTAGTCATCTTCAGCGTGCACAATTAAAATGGGTTGCCTGAATTCGCTGATATGTTGATCTGATTCAAAGCGTAAAGAATTAGCATACATGGGTCGTGAAATGGTATGATCGAACCAAGGTAAATGCTTAAAGGGCTAGAAACAAAACAAAACAGCATCAAATTATTGTTTTCCTTTTTAAACAAACAGTAAACTTACCCTAGCAAATGGATGCATACGTATTTCATCACGTATATTCGTAAATGGTGCTTCCAATATCACACCTCTTACGCCTTTCTCGTCCAAATTGTTTAGTTTCGATAACATATTAGTGGCAACACCTGTACCTAGTGAATGGCCCCATATAAATATAGGATTGCTGGTTATATTACGTATGTAATAATAAACAGCTAAAGCATCACGTACAACACCTTCTTCTGTAGGTGATACAGCATCTGAATCGCCATAGCCTCGATAGTCGAATGAGATGACATGATAGCCTAGATTGCGTAGTAATTTGTAGACATCTATACGATGCCCAGAACCACGAGAGGCCGTATTGCCGTGACAATATAGCACAATATTATTATCGGGTATTTTTAAAAGCCGCTCATAGAATAGTTGTTCATTTTCGGCATTCACAATGGGAAAGCTAGACTTTATGATTGGCTCCAATTTATCTAAATGTTCATCTTTTATATCGGTTACATTTTGCAAATCTTCACGGGCTTTCTGTTTGTAATGAAAAAATATTAGAAGAAATCATATATATTAAATATATATTATCGTAAACTCACCTCATTTAATTGCAATTCCTTTGTAAAACGTTTCACAAAATGTTTTGGCAAAACATGCCAAACGCCTATACGTACACTGCCCTCTTTTTTCTTTGAACTTATGCCACCATGATCACTATCATCCACATCAGTTTCTACATCAGCATCAGGAACATCGAGGAAATAACTGCGTGTTGCATAAAGACCCACACTCGATGGGTTACTTAAATCAAGATCTCTAGGATATGTGACTGAAATTAAATGGTAAAACATAATTTATTTTAAGACTATTTTTCAGAAAATATAAAAGAAAAACTTACTAAATGTTAAAAATAATATGCTTCTTTGTATCGTTACTGAATAACGAAATATCAGCGGTAATACTATGAATACAATTGAGAATCCTATTAAACATATTTGTACTGTGACTAAAGAAATTCTGTAAAAGAAAATGTAAAGAAATTAAAGAAAAAGTAAAAATTAATGAAAAAAGTTTTCTAAAAAAAATAATAAAGAGACTATTTCGATTAATGGTTGGTTGTTACTACTAACAGCTAAAGAAAAATTATTAATAGAAATACGTAAAGAAAAAACTAAATAAATAATAATTAAAATAAGTTGTGAAATAATTTACTTCTGTCTATTTTATTGTACTTTTGTTACTTTTACGATGATTCTAAAGTTTTTACAATTATTACTCATTTAAACAAAGATTTACAAGTTATTATAATTACATACAGTACCATTACAATAATATACTCACTCAGCTAACTACATACATATACTAACCCCCATATTCATAAAATTTAAAATAAATTTGAAATGTATTTTATTTCAAATTTGAAATATATTTTTTTATTAAATATATTTTATGTCAAATTTTTCATAATTTTTTTTTTTTTTTTTAATGTAAATAGATTTCAAATACATTTTATTTTTTATGCATATGGCAGTAAGAGTTTATTAAAATTTTGTATCAAATTATTTTGTTAACTTACGACATTTGAAACTAAATTATTGTCTTCTCTGTACGCAATCTTAATCCTTTAGGCTAACTGTACAAAATTTTTCAAAAAAAAAAATAACATTAAATTTTGTGCTTTTTTTTTAACTAAAATTTTGTAAAGCTTTTAAGTCAAAGCTGTCTAGCTTGGAAACTTTTATCTCTACTGTGAGTTGATATTTAAATATTAATTAACTACTAATTTATTTGCTAGTGTAAAATCCGTTGTTCTTCATTGGTGTGAAACATGACAAACTGCCATTAAAGAAAAAATGCTCTCCAAGTGTCCAAGATTTTATCCATCTCCACACTATGGGTAACAACAGATCAACTGCCAATAAAAACCAAAATTCGACGTCATAAATGGATTTTAATTGAGCACAAGCTGAGCAAGCCACCAGATAACGTCATTCCAACAGCGGAATCGACAGGGTAGACGAAGAAAAAAAACCTGCTAATACATGGAGGAGACTGCTTGAATCTAAGATATTAGCAGCAGGGCGAGCATGTGAGAAATTAAAGCTTTAGCATATTTGTTGAGGCCATATTTTCCGTATAGGAACTATGGGATTTAAATAAAAATAATTAAAAATTACTTTGCACCAGGTGGTACTACGGGAGTTCCTGATTAACCTCATCAAATCAAAGATGTTAGGCAGGGATGCGTTATATCTAGAGCTGCAACACTGTTCATAAAAACATCGATAAATTTTAACTCCACATACGAGTATAACAACTACCCAGTGGCGAACGTCATAGTGAAATATCGTAACAAACGCTGGCAATGATTATCATTGACCCACGATGAATTTTATTTACTGCCTATCTTGCAGAATTCCGTGTATTAGTGAGTCTTAATAGACAATATCATCGAGAATCATTCATTCGCGGAGTATTCAGAATAAATGCAGACAAAACGAAGGTTTTGAGAATAAACAGCGATATATCCATGGCTTTCGACAAAAGTGGACAAAGTTTGTTACTTATGTAGCAATAAAATGAAGTCTGGCAGCTTCTCAGTGGATATAGAAAACCGTAATGTCTGCAGTAAATCACTCATTAGAATGATCGACGATCGGTTGGACATCAACCTCAGTGTCAATGTCAAGTTAATTCTATTATTTTACTGCGAGTCCTGGAACGCCTTACCATTCGATTTTAGGTATTTATTTAATTTATTTTAATGCTTGCGAAAAATTCTAAGAATATTCTGGCTAACCACAAACACCCATGCTATAGGCACAAACAAATCATACAGCTATTGATTGTAAAATCCGAAGACGTTAATGGAACTGAATTGCACATACGCTACGTAAGCTACGTGATGATATAACCTGAACTGTAACATATTGGAATCCACAGTGTAGACGTCTAAGAGGAGAGTCCGTGAATGAAGGAGACAGATCGACAAAGAAGTTTACACGACGAGAAAAGTTGGAGTCGATTTGATTATTTATTAAGGCTCCAATAGGAAAATTGAACGGTTATTATTCGACCGGTTTTAATCTGTTCTTTTGGTTTTGTCGAATACGGTTTTTTTAAAATGCTCATTTTTCGAATACCGAATAAACCGGTTATTTTTACACGAATAACCCGTTAATTAAAATATATATGATTTTTTTACGTTTTGCATTTTTTATTGCAAATATACTCAGCGTTTAAATATTTTTCTAAATTTAATATATGATATTTATTTTTATACATGTAGTATATGAAAAGTTTGAACGTCTCACAATAAACGTAAAATCCATGGTAGCTCGAAAAAGATATGCACACTTGAGCAACAATAACTTTTTCTCATTTTCTGTAAATAAATATTGATTTTTTATATATAGAGAATGATGATCAACTAGACTCATTGAAAGGGATCTACAAACGCCGGCTACGAACGTCAAGAGTATTAGTTAGTGAAGTTTTTCACAGCGCAGCAAGGAGACTATTTGGTCTCTAGGCGCTGACAAATAAACTCTTGCAAAATACGCTGTAAAAAATGAATTACTGGATGAAATATTAGGTCGTTGTGTTGGCGAGGAAGAAATGTCCATTAAGGCTATAAAAAGCCCAACGGTTTTTGAAAAAAGTCCAATAATCGATCTCCCTAGACTCTATTCTCTCTATAAGATTGAAAGATTAGATGTGTTTGATTGCGCATCAGTGACACGAAAATAGTTCAAATATGATGAAAAAAGGCCAGATACGGGAAGAATAATGCCAAGTACGAAAGCACCTAAATACCATAGAAGGATGAAACAAATTGAGTCACCTATAGAAGGCGGTTCTATAAAGTTAAAGCCATTTTAAAGGAAATTAAACTCAGTGTGTATGTGGACCTGTTAGTCAAGGAGTGACTCTTCATCATAAGTGGATAGTATTACGAAGGCAGAAGCTCGATTTTCTGCCACCGCAAAGGAAAGATGGGCTAACACACTAATTCCTGATATGAATAGTTGGTTTGAGAGGGTACGTAGCGTATTATTAAATACAATTATTGAGAGGACATACTACCTTGATCAAAAAGTTTCCGGAATAAACCCCGTTTGGCGGTCACATCGTTCCGATTTAAGTTTTTTTTTTTGTTAAGTTGGTACATCTGTTGTTGATATTCCCGCTAAATCTTAGCGTCATAGCTTGACATTTGCGGAAAATTTTTGATCAGGGTAGTATTGTCTACAAATAGTATCTTTACCGTTTTCAAATAATCGATACACATGTGTGCCTCTGCTAACATGATTTGATTGAGAACGCCGAGCATATTTCATATTGTCTGATCTAGAATTAATTCCGGAGGGCAGTATCTTCAAAGATAGTTGAGAATTATGACAAAAGTGAGCAATATCATACGGCTGATGATTGGCTTAAGAGAGGGGGTATATTTCTAATTAAAAGAAGTCCGTGTTTCTGTTGGCTATAATAAAAGTCGAATCACTTTTTTGGAGAAAAATACTTTACGATGCTACAGCCGGAACTGAATCTACGATTACCGTTAAAGGTTTAAATAAATCTTAAAGATTTATTGACAGCAAAGCGGTAATAAGTTTACTAGAAAATGTATTTGATTTTGTTCATGAATGCCGAGTGTCTCTGGAGGAGGTAGCGAGACATTCTACGCTACCAGTAATTGGCTTCCCGGACATGAGAATATAAAAAGTAACTGCAAAATGAGACAATATACACAAGCGGGTACTACTTCTGAGTTTCTCTTAAAAATAAGAAAATATTGATGTCGTAAGAATTGTAATATATCTCAGAGCAAATATTTGTATTATACCGATGAACAGAAATCGTCTGAAGTCTCTGTCATTATATTGCATTTAAGGACTTAAGACTGAACTTATTTGGCTGAAGTAGGTTGATGGCTTCTGAAATCAAATAGAAACCTGATTTAAAGTAACCAAGAGATGTAGAACTTTAGCACTATGATAGCAAATGGCAGCTGAAAGGAACCTACTTACTGAACACAAGAAAGCTCTATCGCGGCTGACAGCCAAACGAACTTAAATCAGCCTGGACCTTAACAAGATTTCTTAGAATTTTTCTCTTCACTTAATGGAAGGCTAGAGTCTTATCTTATTTAAAAGTATTTCCTAAAATCAACACTACTATGATCAACAGGCAAATAGTGCTATAACTAATAGTATCAAGGAAAAATAACAGTGCGCTTAAAAGAGAAACCCTAATGCAGCATATTAAAAATGTATATAAAAAAGTAGGTTTACATGGCTTGTCCTAGGAAGTCACAATGTAAAAACGTAAAGGTACAAGGACCGTGCGTTAAATAATGTGACAGCAGTGTAATGGGCATGATTAATCTTGAGTATTTGGCATTCTGATAAAGCCATAAGCAATCATTATAAGAATTTCTTCAAAATAACCCCATGTGTAGTTTTCCCTAAAATATAAGGAAATAATTATAATATCTTGGATGAACAAATGCTCCACATTAATTAATTGGTATGCATAACTAACTAAGAGATGCTTTTATAATTTTATATGTTTTTGAGTTTCGATGGTTGTATATTATTGTACTGTACTGTATAGCAATTTTTTTAATAAAACTTATAAAGAGAAAATAAATTAGAACACAAAATTGTAAGAAAATTAAAGAAAAACAAAATTAATTTAAAAGGCATATGTAATTTGAAAATTAAGATAATTTGGTGTGTGAAAATGTGGACATTTAGATTAGGGAGAGAGCAATACTTACAACCCAGTTAGCCAGATTATAATAAAAACTCCGGGAATGATTGTGGCGCGAAAAAGTAAATTTAAAAATTTATAACTTTCATACATTGTGCATAAGTTTTTCTTTCTTTTTTATTTTTATAAGATTTTTGTTCTTTTACGTACGTACTGTTTATACAAACAATATGTATTTTGTATAGCAATAGATAATATTACTTTATGAAGTGATTTTTTTAACTATAACACAAAAAAAGAAAATGCATTTTTTTTAATTGAATAAATAGCTCAATATTATAATGGTTGCCATATGAAGTGATGATTTTGAAATGGTTTTTATTTTTTAAGTATTTTACACAATTATGATGAAAGTGTTGCAAATTTTTAAGGAATTTTTTTTATTGTATTTTGTAAATACTGCGTCTCTGATCTTTTTTTATTTTCAGACAATCGCCATGTTTTGTTTTTTAAATTTAATTATAAAAACATTAATATTGCATTAAAATAACAAAAACTAAACAAACAAATAATTTTGGGAAGATATAAAAAAGAAGAATAAGAAAATGTTTACATTATTTTATTTTATATGCATTTACTTTTTGATACGGTAGTGATTAAAATAATTCGAAACAAATATATATTTTTATTAAAAATATAAATAAATAAATTGACTTAAATTACTAGAATTGTGTTTTAAAAAAAGTCAAATTTTAAAACATTTCGAACTCTTTCCATTTCTTTCACTTTACACATAAAACAGCATTAATCATATTTTGAAATTTTAAAGTTTATCTTAATAAATGCATAACTAAAAAGTTTTACTTTCTTAAAAACGGGTTTCATAGAGAAGCAATACACAGATTAACATCTGCAAGAATAGATGGAGAAATTTAAATATGCTTTATGCAATATTCTAAGGCGGTACACAGAGACATGAAATAGAAATCCCGCTAGACGTGAGGGTACCTACTATTAAAAGAAGAAACTGTAATTTTATTTTAATGGTCATAGTGTGTTTTTTTATTTGTTCAACCATTCAATAGAGATAACTACTGTATGTCAAAATCTAAATCTAAATGTTGCCGTTACAGTGTACGTTTTTGACGTATGCTTAATGAATTTAACTTTCTAAAATAATAACTTGTGAATGTTGTTACGTGCCATACATCTCAGACTTAAAAGCATAATTTCTCTAAATTAAGTCAGGAATTAAACCAACAGCCTAATTAATGAACCTGGCTATCAGCGTACGCTAAACCAGAGACGGATACTGGCAAATAAAGTGGGCCACGCTCTCCTCTTTGTAAACCGATTCATAACCTCAATCATTGCCTACCCTAATACACAATGACCTGTTGGCATAAACACTTTATATAGTTGATTGGTACGCTTAAGGAACGTAAGAGATAAACCCACACTCGTGTGTGGCTTACTAACGTGGTATAAGTGCACCAACTCTAGCGTGTTCATCAGCAAAACAGCTACTCGGGATGTATGTATAATGTATAACTTAAAAATATGGAATTCACAACAGATGGTATATATCTTTTACACATGATTTGTTTTTTTTTAATAACTTATAAGGCATTTTAGAGGGTAAATATCCGTCATTTATTCCTCCACAGTCACTTAACGAAATAGTTTAAGCGATATAGTTTTTCTGTTTGACTTCGAAAATGTCGAATTTTGTGTCATTTGCTGTAATTCTGCTTATTTATTGAGTTTGAAAAAGGGAGCAGCTTAAGCATTTTGCTCACCAAAACTTATTCTGAATATGTTTCATAGATTTGTTTGTATGGTTCAGAAATGGTGGCTGACACAGAAAACAATGACCACCCCGATCAGTTAAAGAAACTTCGTAACTAATAAATATAAAGCATTACTCAAGAAAAACTCTCAAAATTATTGCAATCTACTCAACGGCAGCAGTATTCATTCAAATCAAGGAAATTGGCTACCACCCGACGAGGAGCAAAAAAATCTTAAGAAATGATTTTGCATATCTGAAATGCTGCTTGAACGCCATAAAAGGATGTTTTATTTGAATTGAATTATTACAGACTATGAAAAATGGAGTCAATACGATAGCCGAAAATTAAAAAAATCTCTGAATATCTATGGCGCCAAGGTAATGCCCCTGTTTGATGGGTTCAAAAGGGACCCATCTATTATCTGCTGCTTATCGGGCCAGACGATCATAGGGGATCTGTACCGAGCACAATTGCTCTGTTTAAAGTGACCATAGCCGAAAAATCCGGAATTTTCGACCAGGCATGAAGCCTTAATATTTCATCATGACCAGTAAAACTACTTAGATAATATGTAGTTGGAAAGTTCTGCCTCAATTTTCTTATAATGCAGACCTTGCCCCGTCCGAATACCATTTGTTAAGATTGATGCAAAACGCTCTCGCTGGAATAATTTACTTCAGAACAGCTTAATTCATTCGTTCTTGACCTTAAAAATAAGCAGTTCTTTTGGCGCTATTGCATCAGTGTTTAACAACATCCACAATTTACGAAAATTCACGTATTATAAAATTATATTCTCAACATTAAAAAATCATTTTGGCGGCAGTGTTATTTCGCGAAGTGGATCTGTTTCTGATTATGTGATTTTAAGCCATTTTATTATTTTTTTTTTGGAATATACGTAAAGTTCAGTCGTTATGCTAACAAAGCAACAACTCTTGAGCAATTGGAGTATAATATAACTCCTCATGTAGTCAAAAACTGAATTGATAGATAGGAATTTTCGACGAAACATATTTTGCCATTTGATAATTCAATAATGATTACCAAAAAAGTTGATGAATTTCGAAACTTTAAACGATTTAAAGACGCTATTATCGGCAATATGGTGTGATTTGAAAACTGACGAGAAGATCTTCATTAAATTGGAAAAATTATAAATAAAATTCACTGAAGAAATTTTTAACGATAGTTCGAAATGTTTTTTGAACGAACACTAAAATTAAATTATTTTTTCTGTACAGACTTATTTTAAAACTTAACTTTGGTGAGAAATGTTTTGGCCACTTATGTATTTATTAGTTAGATAAAAAATAAAGTGTTAAATGAGCAAAGCAATGAAAATTAATGGAATTTAATACAATGCCACACAAAATTTATAACAAGAAAAAAATAAGTAAATTTCTGTTTACAATTATTTGTAATTTTCTTAGTACTTCATCAAAAACACTGTTTTAAAAATTATTCTTAAAATTTTAAAAAGGTGCACAGAGAAAAATTATTTTCACGCTCAAGCTGCTATACACTGTTTTAAAATATTAATACATGTAATTATATACATATGTATGTACGAGTATATAAGCAATTTAAAAAAAAAACATTTATAAATAATCAAAAGCAATAATTATGATAAAAATAAATTAACGACAAAAACTAACATAAAAGAAAGGGGAACAACAATTAATGATGACAATCACCTTTTTACAAAAGTCCGTCTACGCGTAAAAAGCATAACTAGAAAAAAAAGTAAATCAGAAAAAAATATAATACTATATATATTTATGTATGTATAAAATAAAGGTAAACAAAATACATAATTATTATTATTGGCATTCGTGTTTTTTTATTAGGTTGCTAAAATATATGTATGTATATAGAATGACACGACAGTTTTAGAATTTTGCATGTGATAAGAAATTTAATACAACACGATTATAACAATAACAGAAAAAATTCTTAGTTATGAACAATAATACACAATATTATGATTAATTTAAAAAAGCCTGTTATAAATTTATTTCATTGTAATAATATTTTATACAACATTCTTTATGCATATAAGTATGTACAACACATTTAAGGGGAAATCATCCGATTTATTGTATTTATTGTGGGAGAATTAAATTGCTTCTCTTAAAAACAAATTAACCGAATCAGTGCATGTTTTCTGACCCGAAAACGTTTTTTTCCATGGATGAAAGTGAGAAGCTTTAATTAAATCATTGCATTTTTTTTATTAAAAATTAATTTAAATATGAAATTTATAATTTTACTGATCTTATTATATTTTTAAAGAACCTCAACATCACATTTAAACACGGTTTTTATTGTGTGTTCATTTTCATGATTTTAATAATGAAACATTTTGTTAATTAAGCATTGAAAAAACATTTAAATCCCCTAACGATTGAGAAAAAGTGGGAATTACTTTTGCTTTAAAGCTCTTATTTTTTTATTTTATTTTTTTATTGTGGGAAATATAATCTCTATAGCAATGTCCAGTGCTTCAAAGTCTATTTTGGTGCTATTCGACAGCGAGTGCTATTGACGTGTTTTTCAGTGTTCTATCCATAATGCAAAGAAATTGGCTCTGACGGATTAAAGGATTGATTTTTGCTAATCACATATTTCCTCGCAGTACTCGTTTTTCCTGTAGAGCTCATCTCTTTGCAGCTGATTGTTTACTGAATAGTACAACGCTTGACAGAGTAAATTCGTTCTTTAAACGCACCGTTCGATTGTAGAACGAAAGTATGAAAGTTTTTCCTGTCACTTAGAATATGGATAAATTCAAATCACACGTCTATTAACACTAAAAATAATTCAAATTTACAAAAAATATTTTAAAGCATGTAAACGATTTTTTTTTACAAATTTAAACGCGAATATTCCGATCAAAACAAAAAAGCAATGAAAACACCCTTTCTTATAAAACTCCTTAATTTGTAATTCCTCAATATTTTTTTTTTTTTGTTAAGCGAAGGTTTATGGAGCTAACATCGAAGGAACATCAATTTCATCCGATGGAAATATTTGGACTAAAGTAAAATTACAATAAGACTTCGAAAAGCGTCCAATGTAGCCAAAACTGTAAAATATTTGTACTTTAGGAAGAATAAGGCAATGGAAAAATTGGTAAAAAAGGTGTCCAAAAGTTTATGCGTGTCTTTTTTTCTTCGGCACTCCCTCTAGGGTGCACATTAGCTAGAGGTAAGTTGGAAGGTCAGGGGGGCTTCTTTCGTTTTTAGATGAAGTTGTCTGGAGGGAAGTGGAAGCCTTTTTATTAAAACATTCGAAACCTCAATTAAATTTTTTCATCATGTTCTTTGCTAAGGCTCGAACCTGGGTCGCTTGTGTTGTTATGCGTGCGCTCTAGCCAGTACACCATACCAGCCCTTATGCGTGGCTTAAAGAGTAAAATACCTAGATGTACGCCTTATATCGTAGAAATACATAATTTGTCGTATTTTTTTAATTAACGGTATTTTTTTAATTAATTATTAACGCTAGCCGAACGAACACAGACAAAGTAGAGCTGCAAAATATCGATAGTATCGATAGTTTTGTTTTTGGCTGACTAAATGTAGTCAAGGTCACATTTGCAAAAATTTTAGAAGCAGATTGTTAGCCGTCTGCAAACTTTTATAGTTACATAGCGACACAGTTTAACAGATTTTGAAATTTCTATTTATTAAACTCAAATAAAGTATGAATTGTGACTAAAATATGTTCGTACATACGATTTTGCACTTGACCCAAGCAAATTAATTATGGTTTCGTCAGACCATAGCATGTTGTTCTAACTATTACGGTGCAGGTTTTGTTTCCTAGGACACATACCCATAAGTCAAGCTTCCATAAGTTTTTTCTTATTGTGCGACTTGAAACAGGAGAATATTGGTAATTTTTGAGGCTTTTTGATGACTTGAAGGGATTTATCTTTGAAGCGCAAATTAAAATTTTATCAAAACTGACAGTTGTTTTACTCTTTCTTCTCATAGACTCTGCAGTTTTTTTTTTTTAATGGATGGTCTGAACAATTTTCTCTATATATAATGATTACTCTTTCATCAAAAAACTTCAATACATTAAATTTAATGACATACTGAAAAAAATAATGTGTCCCTATTATTTGTTTCAACACTGAATATTTATTATTATTTCCTCTTAACTTAAATTCTAATGTTGTTGCTACAAGTAGCTCTTAAAAGAATCTGATAGTATCGATAGTTTTTTTTTGCAAACTATCGATAGTTTTGCAGCTCTAAGACAAAGCCATAAGACACCTAATTGAGCGCTAAAAATGTTGACCGAAAATACGAAATATTGTCAAGAAATTATTTTTTCGGAAGTGATTAAGTAAATAAGCAAAATTGCACACAATTCACTCTTCATTCACAAACATTGACTGCTTGTGCATAGTTACACATTAACATGTACATATGTTAATATGCTTTTAACTCGTCCGAGTGTTATGGCGGCCACATTATACAATGACAATTTAAAAAAATTAATAATAATTGCCGAATATAGAAGCAAAGCTAATTAAATGAAACACCATTGCATCCACAAGAATAACATTTTTTTCTCGAATTATCATTCAGTGGCGTCATCGATTCATATTTCATTCGAAATATGATAACAAATGAAGTTACAGTGAATGGCGTTTATTATCATCATATGCTTAAAGAAGTTCAGTTTCCAAACTCAATGAGATAGACATTACTAACTTAAGATTCCAACAGAATAGTGCAATGAAACCAGTGACTTATTGAAACACAATTAGTGATGCTATTCCATGAGGCAGAAGTGTTTCCTAGTGCTCAAGATCACGCGATTTGACACTTCCTTTTTTTATGTTCATGTGTTATACATTTCAACAGCTCCTAAGCATGAAGATTAACACAACTAATGCCGTTAATGAAATAAGACCAAAAGTTTTTGAAAAAGTGGTAAGAAAATTGAACTGTTATATAATATAACAGCTATTTAACAGCTGGTCGTAATGATGTTCATTTATCAGATATCATTGCAGACATTTTGTGTTTTTTATTTTAAATTAAAGCTAGAACGCTTTTATACTTCATACTTCCTCTTATTGTAATTCAGAAATTTAAAGTGACAATTAAATTGTTACTTTTGAAGTAGTTTTTTAAGTCAAAGATCAAAAGAAAGCAACAACAACAACTATATAAAAATACACAACAACAATTTAATTATTATAATACATTAAATTTTATTAACGATAACACAACAATAAGCTCGAGTGTTAAACGAGAGGTAACTACTTTTTTTTATTTTCTAGAACTAATTTAATGACGATAGTAAATGAAAAAAATTTGCAACAACTAAACATCTGTAGTATGTATGGTGTTTTTTTTTTTATTATTTTTCTCAGTAAAATTTTGTTATTTTGTATATTTCTTTTCAATTTGCACAATTTACACCAAATTTGAAATTGTTTATAGTTTTATTATTTATTTATCTTTGTTCTTTCTTGTTGTTTAAAGCAAACAAACTTCGAGTACGTGTTTTCTCTAAGGCAGACCGTTATACACTTAATAGCATTATTTATATATTGCTGTTCTGGAGTGTCCATTATTCTCAGCTCTGCTTAATAACAAACAAATGGAAATGAGCATAATAATGCTAAATAGAGCAATTATAGGTAGTTAGCAGTTAAAAGAGAGCAAAGAGTTTAATCAAATGTTTCATTTTTAAGAGATATTTAATGGAAAACATTAATTGATTTTTTGAATTTAATAAAAAAAATTTATGGACTGTATTTCTATGAATTAATACATTTGCTATTTAAAATACGCGATTTTCCTAGATGATTATGACGTTAGCTAAAAGGCAAAACCACGTAACTAACAAAAAATTCACAATTTGTTTTTTTATTGATTACGATGCATACTAACATCTTTGTCGCTTTCAATCTTAAAAAACGTTTATTTTCCAATATAAAATATGTATTTTGTTTGTAATGTAAAATAGCAAAAATTTTAGATGTCTGGTATTGTATTTCAGATGACCTTTTGCCTTTGTCTGGTAGGTTTATAATTCTTTTGGAAGTACAAATTAATTTGTCCGGTTTTTTTTAGCTGAAAATAATGTCAAATAATAAGCTTAATGGATTTTAAACGTACATACACAGCTTGTTGGGTCACCACCAACGTAAGCGCACATTCATCTCGAGTAATATCTGTAGTTAATTTTCTTCGAATTTTTTCGGATGTTCCGAGCGGGGTTGAACTTCAACCATAAAAACACCACCTTTTAGGCGGTAAAACTATTCTCTACATAACTTTTCAGTTGGAGCGTTGTCACCATAAATTTCTACAAGCATACGATGAGCTTTAGCAGCACTTTTTTTCCAATAAAAATAAAAAATTAAAACCTTTCACAAATGGCGTTTAGTTATCAAAAAATTTGACATTGTCAACAGTGTAATAAAAGCGTTTTGTATGAAATTCGAAACAATTAAAACTGGATGTAACTGACAGATGTCCAATCCATATTCATAAAATTTAAAATAAGTTTAAATGTATTTTATTTAAAATTTTTGTTTAATTTTTGTTCTTGTCTAAGAACCATCTTTTAAACACAGACCGAATTAATTTATACTCCCAATATCTACGCGGAATTTCTGTGGTTTATCGGCTAAAAACTTGGTCGAGTAAATTTTAGCGTCTATTCGCTATACCAACTTTTTTCAGAGTCTTTTGTAGATATTGAAAATGATAGTCAGACGTTGCAAGGTCTGGACTATACTCTCCAGACAAGAGTTATTAAAGTTGCAAGTTGGTACTGCCATGGTGGAACACAATTGCTTTTCTGTTGGCCAATTTTAGTCGATTTTTATTAAATACTTCGTTTAATTGGGCGAATTCTTACAAGTAATGATCATATTTGAACATTTACCCAGGTTGTAGAAGCTCATAGGGGATAATTCCCTCTCAATCCCACCAAATACTAAACATTTCTTTGTTTGTCGTCAATTTAGGCTTTTGAATGGTTGATCATGATTTTGTCGTTAAACATATAACCCTCAATGATTCACTTCAAAAATAATTAGATTTTTTTGTGTTTCAATAGCATTTCACTGATGAAAATCTTTTTGTAAATTCATGTGGCACTAAACATCAAGCTTCTTTGTGTAGCCATTGTTTAAATTATTCTAACTCGTCATGTGGTTTATATTAAGTGCGTCAGCTCTTTTTTGACAGCATGTGCCTGTTTTGCTTCACTAGCTGCTAAATTTTATAAACTTTTTAATGATTAGCTGACCAAAGGAGGTGTATATTTGAAATAGATTTTTCCGAAGCGGAATCAAGCAAACTGCTCCTGTGTCCGCCGTTCCATCGTGCTGATTGTATCATTTAATTTTTTTTTTTAGTAAAAAACAGTCAAATAACGTATTTTTTCACATATGTATTTTAATCTGTGTTTGGCATAGTCGTTGTCATATTTTAACCATTTTGTTTTTAGATTTCAAGCAATAGCATGATTCAATCTATAACTAGAATGTCGAGTTACGCCAATAAGGATCACCAAAAATATAACTTGAAATGTTGCGTTTTCAAACACAGCTTCGTTTAACACAATCGATTTAATGTTGCTCGATATAAAGGCATCAACTCTAACAAGTGACAAAAAACCTCAAATACTTTTTACATGACCCAACTCAAAGTAAGGATTAATCTTTGTAGTTAGCTTGGTGTAGATGAATTTGAATGTCTAGCGATATAAGTACAGCAATAGAGATAGCATTTCAAACTTGTTCCAGATTACATTAAAAGTAATGAGCGAAGTAATACATACATACATACATACATACATACGTCTTGCGGACTAAGAACGAAAAAAGGGGTGGTTGGAAAAATAAACTCAAGGAAATTAATCGAGAAAATGATAACTTCTCAAGACCAAATGAGAGAACTTTGATAAGAGTTTTCAAATTTGAAGTGCTTTACTTTGAAAACAAAGTTCAGCAGGTTATTATAATTTGTTTTATTTTGAGGTCTAACGTATAATTAAGAAAAAATGAAACGATTGTTACGATATAGAATTAATTTATAAATAATTGTTTTTCGATTGTTTAACCAGGTTTATAACGTATGCAGGAAATTGAACAGATAAAATTTAAATATTTATATGTGCTTCCGCGTTTTATTTACACAAATAATATAATTTTAATTATTAGTCAATTTTTAAAAGTTCTAGAAAACAAATATGTAGTTTTGTTTGAAATATAAATTAATAAAATTGCAAGATCGGCAAAGCTCTAGGTCTTTTTATAAGAATTTTAAATATTATATGTATTTCGCTACTCTTTTGTTTAGCAACGTTAAGCTTTATTAAATTATAAAATATTTATATTAAATAAAAGAGGTCAAAAAACTATCAATTATCATTTGAATATACGTACGTATATATTCTTATCATCCTTAAGAAAATAAATTAATCAATACTTATTCTCATATTACAATTTTATTCTTCAACCATATAATTGTAATAATATATGAGTAAAGAATGGCCCACGAAAAATTGGATGGCGGTAAAAAAGGTTGTAGTTTCATATTTTCTTGTCACATACAAAACAAATTTTGTGCACTTAGAGTCTTTAAATGAATTATGAAAAACTTAAATTATATAAAATTGAATTTACCTAAACTATAACAACCAAAATGGAAATAAAAAAAAATTAATACTTTTTGTTAATAAAATGTGTGTTTAAAAATGAAATCAAAATTCTTTCCGTTGATTTTTTTTAATGAAACAAAAGACAATTTAAACACACACAGCACACAACTTTATACACAGCATTAAAAATAAACAATTATTATAGACCACTAATACACCAATCTGTAAAGAAAAGGAAAAAAAGATAAATAAAAATTAATATTTTATAGAAAAAGTTGCTAGTCTATAATAAAACAACAGGATAAACCTAGCACATTTTTTTATATTAGGAAATTGTTAGGAAATCCCATACTTTGATTTAAGTTAGTCTTGCCAGTGCAAAAAATAAACGTCTAAGTACCAACATATATTTAGAAAAAAATTCTAAATTTTATTGTCATGAAATATAAACTTAAAAGTGTTTGAGAACTAACATTTCACTAACCACATGTTAAAGTAATCGACATTTAAATATAAAATTATGAAACAAATTTGTATTTTCCTATTCAACTATAGAAATAAGACACAAAAAGTGAATCAATTATTCATGACAACGCCTGTTAGCAAAGTGTGCCAACAAATGTAAAAAAGCATCAATTTAATTGGACTTTTACATACATAAATATGTATGTACTGTGAGCGTCAAAAGAAACTGTACACCAGTGGCATTTATGTTTAAACTTTTATTTTATTATTTTTTTTATAATGTAACTTAAAATTTTTTTAGTTTTTATTTATTATATGTCCTTCTTAAACTTTTTATTAAAAAACAAAAACAAAACTTTAACAACAACAAAAAATATATAACAAAAACAAATAAATCTTCAAATTCCACGCGTCAAAAGAAACTGTACAACTATTTTGTACAACAAATAATAAGCAATTTTACAGTAAAAACCTTCCGTTATTTTTTTTATTTTCTTTCATATGACAATTTAAGCAATATTAACTAATTATTAAAGATATTAATAGATTTGGTTTTGTCACAAGCAGTTCAAACAAGGAAACTTTTGTATTTTTTAAAAATGGGCAAACAAACTTCTTTGGATGTTCGTGAACTTGTGTTAAAATTTTACAAAGAAGGCAAATCTTTACGAGAGATTGGTGTAATAATTGGGCGAAGTCACAACACTGTAAAAAATATAATTGATAAGTACCAAAAATTTTCAAATTTAGAAAATCGCCCTAAATCTGGAAGGCCAGCTAAACTAAACAGTACTCAAATAAGGTCCATTGTGCGACAAGTGAAGAAAAACCCAACGGAAAGTGCTGTAAAAATATCCGAAAATATTTCAGAATGCTCCGGTATTAGTGTCAGTGCCAGCACAATACGCAGAGCCTTACATGCAAATGGACTGCATGGACGAGTTCCAAGAAAAAAGCCATATATTTCACCAATCAATCAACGTCGGCGTCGGGAGTTTGCCAAAAAATACGAAAATCAATCTAATATATTCTGGAACAATGTGCTTTTTACTGACGAAAGTAAATTTGAAATATTTGGTAAGAAAAAACCAGTTAAAATTTGGAGAACGAAAAATTCTGAATTCGATCGGCAAAATGTAATGTCCACAGTAAAGCATGGTGGTGGGTCGGTGATGGTGTGGGGATGTATGGCAGCGAATGGTGTAGGAAATTTGGTATTCATAGAAAATACTATGAATAAAACAGATTATCTCAACATTTTAAAGGACAACTTGGCACAGAGCGTTGAAAAATTGGGCTTGGATCAAACTTGGGTCTTCCAGCAAGACAACGATCCCAAGCATACTGCCAAAATAGTAAAGGAATGGCTGCTTTACCATACTCCAAAACAGTTGGATCATCCCCCCCAGTCACCCGATCTCAACCCCATAGAACATTTGTGGGAACATCTGGATCAACAAATAAGAAAAAGGGAAATTACAAGCAAGGATTCCCTCAAATCAGCTATAATGGAGGAATGGCTGAAAATTTCCCCTGAAGTTACTAGAAAACTTGTGGAATCGATGCCCAGAAGACTGCAAGCTGTAATAAAAGCAAATGGCAATCAAACTAAATACTAATTATTTTTAACTAACGTTATTATTTTAATGTAGAAATAATGTACAGTTTCTTTTGACGCGTGGAATTTGAAGATTTATTTGTTTTTGTTATATATTTTTTGTTGTTGTTAAAGTTTTGTTTTTGTTTTTTAATAAAAAGTTTAAGAAGGACATATAATAAATAAAAACTAAAAAAATTTTAAGTTACATTATAAAAAAAATAAAATAAAAGTTTAAACATAAATGCCACTGGTGTACAGTTTCTTTTGACGCTCACAGTATGTATGTCATACTATGTACAATAACGAGCCTCTATTGTTAAATAGTTTTATTTCACAGTTAGTAAATAAAAAAACCTTTCAAAAAACTTTTTTGGGGAAAGCTTATAATATAACATATTAACGGTTCTAATTACATATTTGTTACAATAAATATAGGTTTGTAGTGTAGTGTATATAAGTTAAACTATAATATATATATATATATATATATATATATATATATATATATATATATATATATATATATTTTTGGTATAACATACGAGCAAATCTTGGACACTTCACCTTATCAAAAATTTTACGTTGTGTGGCTAATAAGGTATGATAGAAAAATTTTCGATTCATAGTCAATTCCTACGAAACACATATATAGTTACTACGGTATATCTTGGGATCTGTAAAATATAGAGTCTTCAAACATTTCACATGATATTCTATTATCAAGTTCCATATTTAGATAAAAAAATATACTTCACAAGAAAAGTGGGCGTAGCACCTTCCATCTTATATATACAAATTAATGCATGTTTGTATGTTTAGCCTTTATAGACAGCTAAACGGTAAAACCGATTTTCTTAAAATTTTTACAGTATCTTTTCTGTATGTCTGGAAGGAACTATAGGCTATATTATTAATTTTATTAATTTTCCATAACATTCCATGAAGGAACATGGGGACTTCTCTCAGTCAATGAGCTGCACCCGATTCTATTTTTTAACTCACTAAAAGGGACCTACAGTTTAACGCCGGCTTGTGCATTTAGAGAAGTTTTCTATAGTAGTAAAACTCATAATAAGTTACTAATTAATGTTATGAGGTGATACCGCTGTCGAAGATGGTCTGACCTGGTATTGAGCCGACGACCTTCTGGTTGGTAGGAGGGTGTCTCACCTACCATACCACAGCGGCATAGGCTATATATATTTCAAAAATTTTTTGCTGAGCGGTGCAATGCCTATATATTATTTATTTGTTAATGTCTTTAAAATGGTAACAGTAAGTTTCTAAATCTGGTCCAAACAGCTTTGTGGTCAATACAAATCATCAGTCAAAATAAGGTGTAATCGAATGAGATCGCATGTAAAAAAGGTTTTTGAGTCTAATCTGAACGACTTCTTGAGAACTGTAATAGTAGAGGTTTCTATAATTTGGTTCAAATAACTTCGATAAGCAGGAGTGGCATCCCCCAATAATACGAAATAAGTAATTTGGTTTATGTTTAGAACAGTAACAGTAAAAGCTTCATTATCTATCCATATCAGCCAATAAGCGGGGGACGTTGGTTTAGCTAGTAAGCCCACCGAGTAAGAGCTATCATATCTTATATATAAAAATGGATGTGTGTTTATATGTATGTTTTTAAAGCCTGTATGCAGATCTAAAACAGGCCAATTATATTGAAAAGTTAACAGTACTTTTCCAGAAAGAACTATAGGCAATCTTTAATGTTTGGACTTGGACCGGAAAGGTGGAAAAGGGTAAAACAGATAAGTAAGATAATAATTGAGATAATAATTAAGATAGAGGTAGCTCAGTACGCCGCAAAGGATTAGGGATACCCCCGTATTATTGCAAAATAAAGCTGTTATCGAACAGAAAAAACATGTATTGAAAAAGGAGTAAATTTTGTACGGGGTAAATGGTTAAGAGTTCGTTTAAATATCAGGTTTTTTAATAGTCTTTATAGCCGTACAATATTAAGGCCCGAATTATGATCCTGTTAGGCTAGATTGATAAAACATCCAGGATATGATTTTGTTGACATAAAGATGAATGAATTGTAATGAAATTAGTTTTTGAAACTCTTCAATAAAAGTTATGAGGGGTAAGCGTGAGAGATCGTAAACATTGTGAAAACGCGACTTTGAACCTAAAAGGTTAACCTAAGTAAAGGGAAGTGAAGTAAACAAAAACAACAAAATCTTACAATATTTTACTTCCTATTTAATTCAAATTAGCAATTGTGGTGTCCTTGAATTTTTTTTCAGATCTTTATATCAATGTAACTGACCTTGACTTTGAAATTTTATTTATTTTTCTTAAAACTATTTTAATATGTTTTTACATCATTCTTATTACATCAATCGTCCAATAAAAAAGTATTTCTGGTAAAAAACATCATTTTCTTAATGTTCCCGCAATAATTTTCTCTTAAATTAGCTTGACTTACTTGTCCAATATTGCATTAAATTATTATTTACACAGAATAATTAATATTTTTATTTATTTATTTACAAAAACTACAATTTTTACAAAACATTTATTGAGAGGCAGAAAATCAACATTTTATTTCTTTTTCCAATTACAACTACAAATACACCGCAACTGACAGCTGTTTAATTGATTTTTTTTGTGAAGGAGTGCATTCAGTGTAATCAAACATGGTTGCAAAAAACTAGTAGTAAATTTAAAAAGCAATCACACATAATCTTATATCTTTTCTATGCCTAATAGAGATAATAAATTTAATATATTTAATAAAAGTTTTTTTTTTATTATTTATTCAAAGCATTTTTATACTTTGTGGACTCTTCAGTAAGTTAAAACACACTCTTGATTTGTTCACCTCTCAACAATAAAAACCATAGGTGAAGTTGTCTGTACATCAACTAATTTTTGTACAAAAACAACAGGACATATTTTGTGTACATTGTACACCAAAAAATTTCCATATAAAAAATGTTGTATACAATTAATACTTGCAAGTAGAAATATTTTATTTTGTTGAAAATTTTAATTTTCAAATATTTCGTTTTTTGGGCATTTAGTTAGCGATATTCTTGGATAAGTTTAGTAAGTCTCTGCTGTGCAAGATATGTTTTGACAACATGTGAACAAAAAAGTAATCAGCAGGACAAACAACTTCACCTTCACTCATTTCTTATTGTGTACTTTGTTTACCATTACTCAGTGAACATACCCCTTGCTGTCAAAAGGCAATTTTCCTATCCAGATGACAGTTCAAAACAGAGACCCAACAAATAAATCCATTCAAAGAAAGTGAGTCAGTGAAAGAAAACTAATTGGAAAAAACATATAAATAAATTTTAAACAAATGCCGATAACAATTAATAAACAATAAGTAGATAAAATCATAATAGCACTGGAAAGTAATAATAAAATTTTAATAAAAATATCCTACGTGAATAAAAACAACAACCGTCTTAAGGGCCGTGCCATTAGACAAACCGCAGAAAAACGATATGAAAACAAATCAAAAGAAAAATTAACGTTTGCGCAGCTGAGAGGTCGAAAAAAAAGACCAGAAAAGAAACCTGCTAATTAAAGTATCAAAAAAATTAAGTCCAAGAAGGTGCAAACGAAATAATTTTTAGAAAAATCAAGCATTTCTTTTTAATAATTATTAATTGACAACAAAATGAGGACTTTAGAGGAAATCAAACAGGAGTTTCCATTGCACTGGCATATCTGGCAAAATAATGTGGACGAACTAAAGGAGCTACTTAAGAATGAAAAGGTAAGTAAATACCACAACAATAATCAAAGTAAACCTGCAAACGGTAACGAATAGTAAATTCAAGTGCTAAAGTACTTGGGAAATGGACAATAATGTCAGTGTCATAAAACATCAGCAATAAATTGATGTTTACGATTCAGTATCAGATATCGTTCCATTTGAAGCAAACTATAAATAAATGTTGAAAGTTAATTTAATTATATATAGAGATATTGTTAAGTTCTATACTATATTGTACTACGTATGCGATAATGCTACCTGTTATTATATTCAGTGATAAGCAACTCATTAGATTATCTTATGGATTTTCATATTGAAATGTTAATTACTTTCTTCGTTTGGCTTTTTTTAATTTTAGATTGATAAGGAAAAAATCGATCCCCGAGGCCGTACACCTCTTATGTTAGCGGTAAAATTAACACATTTACAATGTGTCAAACACCTTTTAGCTGCCAAATGTAGTGCCACCTATGAACATGAGGGTTGGTCAAGTAAGTGTCAGTTATATTTTATGTATAAAATGGAAATTTCCTTCATTATCAAGTGTTTTTTGTGCACCTATTAACACTTCTATCTATTTTTTTGCATTTTATAATAGTTGTCCAGGAGGCCGTTTGTACAGGTAATGAAGAAATTTTAACTGCCATATTAGAAGTGCGAGATCTACAACGTCATGTCCAAAGAGTTACACATGTCCCAAAGCTATTGCAACATCTATTGGATGCTCCAGATTTTTATATTGAAATGAAATGGGAATTTACATCATGGGGTAAGTGTGTATACTCAGTGAAAGAAAAGTAGTGCAATTACAAATTACTTGTTTTATTTTAGTGCCACTAATGTCACGTTTATGTCCAAGTGATACCTATCGAGTATATAAAAGAGGAGCAAATGTTCGAATAGATACAACATTATTGGGTTTTGAAAATAACACTTGGCAACGAGGGAATCGTTCGTATATCTTCAAAGGATTAAGTAAAATCTTAATTGCTAAATATTCATAAATTTGCTATTTAAAAATTTATTATATATTTTATTTTTAAGAGGATAGTGCAACAATGATTGAAATTGATCATGATACCCATGAGGTTATGATTGAGCAAATGAGTTCTGATATTGGTGACATAGTTGCAATACCACCGCCGATTGGCTCAGTGAGAGCGCGCTTAAATGCTCCTGTCATTACAAATAACATTGAAATGGAAAAGATCTCATTCGAGCGTAATAAATCGGGTATTTGGGGTTGGCGTAGTGAAAAGTCTGAAGTAATAAACGGCTACAATTGCAAAGTGTATGGAGCAAGTAATGTAGAGTTTGTAACAAAAACGCGGATGGATCATTTATCAGAGGAACAAATCAAGGTTTGCAGCTAAATTATACGTTAAGAACTTATATAAATATTTGTTTTTTTATGTGTTAAGGCTAAAACTTCCAGAACACCATTCCATAGTTTTTTGGGTTTAGCTGAAGATGAACATGTAGCCAGTCCGGATTTAGTGTCCTTAAGAGAAAAAGTATGAAAGCTTTTATGCTTAAAATTAAACTATATAAATTTTTTCATTAAAGGCACCTACACCTCATACTGAAGAATATAATACAGATGGTGGCGAAGAAGCTGCCGCCTATAATAGCAATAGTCCTAATAATTCTGGTACAAATTCTCCTAAAAATGTTATAACCCCACAGGAGTATTTTACACCTGAAGTAGATTTAAACGGTCGCGATATTGGTCGACCCAAAAAAGTTAACACTAAAGTAAGTCTGCTTAGCTTTTGTATATCATAATGATAATAAAATAAAAATGTCGTTATAGCTGCAACGTTTTAAAGCTAATTTATGGCTTTGTGAAGATTATCCAATGCGTCTCCAAGAACAAGTACTTCCCATTTTAGATCTTATGTCAACTATGGCCAGTCCACATGTGTCCAAATTAAAAGACTTTATTACAATGCAACTGCCTTCCGGTTTTCCAGTTAAAGTAGAAATACCATTATTCCATGTGCTAAACGCCTGCATTACATTTGGTAATGTCTTCGGTATGACAACGCCAATTGAAAATGTCACAACGATAAATGAAGAGGATCGTATAACGTGTATAGTCGATGATCGTTGTTTCGATATACCCTCACACTATGTCAATAAAGGTAAAGTATTAAAAAAAAACAATTACTTTACTTTTAAAGGCGAATAATATAATTTTGGCATTTTTTTTAATTGTAGGTGCTGATTCAAGACGACAACTTCCTTTGGATGAAGATGATATGTTACAATATGCTATTGAACAAAGTCTAGTAGAGTCTTCTGGTGGAGCATATAGTCTAAATTTAGATGGCACATCTGCTGATAAAGTTGACATCTGGGAGGCTTTAAGAGGTCAAGGTGTAGGGGCCGATGACGAAGAAGATGAACAGCTACAGAGGTAAGAGCGACTGAGATTTAGGTTTTTATTGCATGATTTTTTCTTTGTAGGATTTAACAGAAAATCAAAATTGTCTTTTGCAATAATTTTATATACAATATTTTAATAACAATTTTCTAGTTTATAAAAAAGAACGACGAATAGTCATTGGAAGGGGTAAATTTCATGTGAAATAGAATCGGCTACATTAATCTTATATTGTTTACAAGGTTACTAAAGAAGTTAAATGGGATAAAAATTTAAAAAAATTTTTCATAGAATTTCAATTAATTTTTAATGTAGTTAAAGAAACTGCTCATTACGCATTTAAATGAGATAATAAACAGTGATGTCAGAGTATCCAAAACGGTTTTGCTTTTTGTCGTTTTTACAAACCAATTTTGATTTTATTTGGTATTATAAATAAAGCCGGTTTTGTTATTTTCGAAAAAATAATATAGGGTGTTCGAAAAAGTTCGTTTAAAAAAATTAAACACCTTTTTCTTAACAATTCCCTTTTAACCAATCCGAAACACAGCATTACCTTTCTTGGTATCAATCATGGGGTTGCCTTTATCTGCGAAGCTTCACATTGCTTCGTCCATGTTCTTTTTCGCACACTGTTATCGTACGTGAACACTTTTCATCGCCGGTAATTATTCGCTTTAGAAATAGATTTCGATTTCGCTTCGTGTTATTAGTGAATCGCGAACGGAAATTCGGTTATTATTTTATTTTTATTTTTAATTCATGTGGCACCCAAACATCGAGTTTCTTTGTGTATCCAGCTTTCTTCAAATGATTGACAACTGATTAATAATGAATGCCTAGTTCCTAAGCAGCGTCAACGTCGTTTATGTACCGATCTCTCTCAAAATTTTCCATGATTTCATCAAGTTTGTTAATGATTGGTCATACAGAGTGTGGTATCCAAAACGAGTGAACCATTCCGCTGCTGTGTTTAGCATTACATCATCGTCTCTGTAAAACTCACAAATTTTTCAGCAAGCTGCGAAGTATTTTTACCTTTTCTTTAATAGAAAAAGATCTAAATGCTAAAAGTAAAGAAAATAAAAATCGATAGCTATCTATTCGACGATTTGCGATAATAAAACCGACTACAGTTAACAGCTTGACTTATTTCTTATAAGAAAGCACTAATTCTAGTTCGAAACATAAAACCAATAACATTGGATTTTAAGTTGTTTGTTTTCAAATGCAATTCCAACAACATTGGATTCTGTGACTACCCTAATTAATTCAATATTGAAAACTGCATAATTTGTGCATATTAGAAAATACAAGGTCCGTTGAGCATTTTTATTAGATAGATATATTAATTTAATAATAAAAACGCATGTATTTTGTATGCATTACTAAAAAATCAAATTTTATTTTTCTTTATAATTTTTAACTTTTTTTCCCTGGTACCCTACCAACCGCTTTTATTATTTGGCTAGACTATTAACATCTAAAGCACATTTTAAAACCACACCAAATCGCTTAACAACACAAAACTATACACAATTTCGTACTAATAAAACTTCCCCCAATCATCCATCAAGATCACCCAGAAATACTTATTCATTCACAACAATAACAACAACAACCTCATCCCCTACAAACTTACGTACGTCTAATACACAAAATAATCCGCACCCGCAAACTTTTAAAAATGACATGGAAAAAATGAAAAATATTTTTAAATAATTTAAAACATTTGAAATGCATGCGCTTCATTTTGTTGTTGTAGAAAATAAATTTAAATGCTTTTATGCGAGTAGTAGAGAGAAATAAGAAAAAGAGAATTTTTCCCTAAATATGTATTGCTATAAAACCTTAACGTTCGTAAAGATCCCTTTCAAAACCTTGACCTTTATCTTTATTGTGTTGTTTCCTCCTTTTTTGTTGTATGTAGAGTTTTGCAAGAATCTTTATGTGCTGTCAATACAACAACAACAACAAAGGGCGGTAGGGGTGGTTCACCCACATCCGAAGATGATGATGACGATGGCGGTTTTAAATATATAGATCCTGATTTGGCTTTGGCGTTACGTCTTAGCCAACAGGAACAGCAGCAATATGAATTGGAACGTCAAATGGAACAGGATATGATTGAACAAGCTTTAAAACTAAGTTTACAAGAACATTAGAAATAAGTTATATACTACATTTGCCTTTCTTTTCCACTTGATTTCCCAACTTTAGTTCTATATTGCATCCTTTTTGCGTTTTAAAAACCCAAATGAAGGTTGTGTTTTAACTTTTGTTTTTATTACACATTTTCATAAATTTAACTTTATTCCTTTATAAATTATTATGCCAAATTTATGTTTAAATGTTATATTTATATACAATATGATCTTATAGAAAGAACACTATAGAGAAATGTAATCCTCAAAAATCAACAATTATATACAAAAACACCAGACTCACATTTAATTCATAATTATTATTATTTTTACTTTGTATACTTAATGATAATATATACATATGTATTGTATTTATATATACACATACATAATATCTATCTATATATATATATATATATATATATATATATATATATATATATATATATATATATATATATATATATATATGTAGATATCTATACACTCTTTATATACACCAAAACATAACAGACACCTTCCCTTCACTTATATACACTTATATATATAAAAACAACAATAAAAACAAAAAAAGAAAACAATTATTCTTTAATTTGTTATAATTATATTAAAATTAACATAAGGAATGAAAGAAGAAAAAAATCAAAAATAAATCCTTGGAAAACATGAACAACTTGAAACAAATAATAGATAAACTTCCCCTTATTGTTAATAAAAGGTAAACAAAATTTTCACGTAAATGTTTTTATGAAGAAAAGGTGAAAAGTTCTGCAAAATAATATATTCATAAAGGAAACAAAAATTCATGATTTCGGACAGGAGTTTTTTAAAAAGCGAACAGATTTCATGACAAGGATGATTAATTTGTCACACACCATAATTTTAAAAATGTTTTTTTCTTTTTTTTGCTGCAAAAGCTAAGAATTTTAAAAGAAAAATCGGTGCCTATATTTTAAAGCTACACGAAGTAAAACGAAGTAGAAAAATTAATTACTCTATATGAACACAAAATGCCTTGAATTGTTTCATAGAACTGGACTTGTCCAACTAGAATAATAAGTGTTTCTCTGCGACTTTGCTGTTTTCCAAGAACTCATCTGAAAACAAAGATACTGTTTCAATATTCCAATTCGTATAACCCTATTTGTTTACTTTCGTTTGTGCGCAAAATTTTTTGAGAAATTTTGCCAAGAACGAAATATTGAGTTCATAAAGTAAGCAATGTATTGCCTGTGCATTAAAATTGTAAAGTCCTTTTCAATAAGTATGGTCCTACTTGAAATAAAGGCAGCTTTTGGCAGTGTATGAAGGTTTACATAAAGGTTTCACCTCCAAACTAAACGACTTTGGATTAACGTTGGAAATTATGATATTTAAAAAGAGTGTCCTTCACCAAATCGACATTCCTTATGGCTGTCCACAAAGTCCCTGTCTATCTCCGATACTGTACAATCTATTCACTGTTGATATTCCTGATTTGATAAGCTGCACAATTTTGGTATTCACTGCTGATATTCCCCCTTATTCTGCGTTTCGATTACGTTTCTGCATTCAGTCACGTTTCGATCGAAAATTGGTATTCCAAGCAAACATGGAATCGAAAGAAAAAGAAGACTTCAAAGTTATCAAAAGCATAGGGATTTTTGAAATGGAAGCAGAAAAATAAGTAATTATTAGTAAAAGCTCAAAATATAGTGCATACATAAAGGGGCTTAATAAGAAAACACACAATTTGTGTTTGCCTTTTTTATGAAAATGGACAAGCTGTTGTTTTATTTGTATTATACATATTTGTTTACAGTTTATACATTTTCATTTCGTATTTAATAAAAATAAATAATACAATGACAAATTTTAGTTAAATAATAAATTTTGGGCTAAAAAAAAACAAAAATCGAAAGAATTCGAGCCACAACTTTATCAACTTAGAAACGCGTGGCTACGATCTTGCAATACAGAAAAAATTTCAATTCGAATCGAAACGCAGAATAGGGGTGATTCTTTTAAAAAGCTCCACTGGTAAAGGAAATAATACAGAAGAAGGCTCGACTTTATTAAACAAATTTTTAAAAAATTTGGAACATTTTATTAAATACTGAAAAACAGCGGTATCGCCCAGGAATGGGCGAATATGGGGGGAATATACCCAAAGATCAAATTAAAAGGGTCTGCAAGTATACATCCTCTAATCTCTTGATTGAGATCTCCGAAAGATCACTGAAGCAGCCTGAGCGCGGAAGCTTGGTAACGTAATGTCCCAGTGCCGGACAGTGTCACAGAAAGTGTAAGATTGTCCCGTCTTCCTCTACATCCTAACACATAACACATATAAATAGTTGTACAAGGGAAGACCTATTTTCTCCGCATGACTTTCAAATCGACAGTATCCTGTAGCAGTCACCACTCAGTTCAGAATTTAAATTTCGTCAATTTTTAAGTTTGGAAACGCTAAAATTGTGAAAAGTGGATAATGGGTTCAGGTTTGGAAGTGGTAGATGGAAAAAAATATGGAAAAAAAACAATAAAATACCTATTTTTTAACGACAAAGTAACCAGAGCACAATCTTCACACAAAATAGAGTAAAAAGAGAAATCACTAAAATGTGCAAGTAGAAAGGGAAGAGAGTTTTATAAATTCTTCTTTGACCGGCCGTGGTAGAAATAGGTATTACCGTTCAAATAACCAGTTATGGCATGTTTAGCGTTATCAAATCAAACAAAATTACTTTGGCAAACAAATAAAACCCATACTAATAAAACATTAGTACTTTTTTAAATTTTGAACACAATTCCAACCCGAACCTCAACTTTTTATTTTGATTAGCCTGAACCCGAACTTGAACCCTTTTTTCCATGTTTTCAGTCCCTGCTTTAAAGTAATACGTTGTCCGTGAAAAATTCACGATATTATATCTCTTCACTTATATAGATTAATACCTTGTCTCAACCACTAAATTGAAAGAAAAGATTGTATGGTATACCATGCCTTTGATGGTGTTCTTCGAATTAATTGAATAGTCACATGGGGACCGGCATTAGTCTTACGAAAAATAATTTTGAGAAATAAACAATTTTTTGTCTTTATTTTATTTTTTTAATTTTATTTTGTGTTACAATAAAAGAATATTTTCTTATATACATTAAAGGCATTGGTATAAAAATAAAGTGGGGGAATATTTTATGCTAATTTAGCTTCTGTGTAGGAAAAAATATTTGCTATTTTCTTTTTTTTTCTAAAAGATAAAATAAACAAAATATGTTTGGAAATATAAATTACAATGAAAGGAAAGGGTTTTTTAAGTACTAAGAAAAGAATAAGACATAAGACATAAAAAACAGATAGTTTACATAGCCAAAGAAGAGGTAGCGTATATATACACTTAAAAATAATTTGCTAAACAAATGAAATGATTTATCTAATTTTGTCATTTCTAGATTCTTTAATAATTTTATAGAGAAATATAAAAAGGTGGAAGAATGTTTAAAGTGTTTTCTTTTAGTCGAAATTAAAACAATTTTTAAGGTAAAATATAAAATAATGTACGACAATTTTTTACTTAAATTTATAACTTTAATTTTAACAAAATATATTTTTTTAGTATTAACACAATTAAAAATTTTATGACACATGAAGAATTTTTTGTTTTATTTTTTTGATTACCCTGATCAACAATATAGTTTTTAATTTTCTAAAAAAATATATGTTTTGAACTTACGACTTTGCACTTCTTTTGAAAATAATTTAATAGCTTGCAGTTATTTTCGAGTATAATAAAGTAGCTTTAAAGGACTTTTCTTTTCATTATCATAAATCGTGTATTGTGTTGACCAGTGAATCGCATTTTATTGCACCTTAATAAATTACTATATTAATGATATTTATTTTCTTTTGATATAGCAGTCCGTTTTTAATTAAAAATTTTTTTCATAATTAAAATCGTTATGTTTAGGTCTATGATTTAAAACTTAAAATTAAGCAGCGCTTTTTTATACTTAAAATTAACAAATAATGTGCTTCTGTATATAATTTATATATACTTAAAGCATTTTTGCTTATCATGCGGTATACGAGTTTTAAATAATATCGAATCTGCTCGATACTGTGTATTTAGTAGGGGTGTATAACCAAAAACCTGTTAAAGGGAAGAACAAATGTTTCTGTTTAACGAAAATTTATTTATAAAACTTATCCCGCTTACTTGTGTAAAGAAATTGATGCATTTGTGACGTTCCTGAAAATGTGTATCATCTTCACTCAGTGATACTGGACAGCCAGGACATCTGAAAGTCCACCGGGATGTCACCTTAACCGGTGGTTTTCTTGTTATGTGCGATACTAAGAAATTCATGGCAATATCTTCACAATTCATATACTCATCGACTTTGTCGCGTATGGCTTGAGGCAAATGATATGTATACAGATACATGTAGTATTTGTGTATAAAAGCGGCACCCGTCAAAACCATACTCAGCTCACAACTATAATTTGAATTGTAATTCCAATGATGATTGTCATTTAAGTCCCAAGCATGAAAACGTCCGGGAAAGCCAACGACCCGATCACGATGTTCACGCCATACACGAAAACCGAATAGAATTTCATCATGTCTCAAATGGGCATCATCATCGACTGAGAGAACAGCTTCAGTTTCAATGACATCAAAAGGTAAGAAACGATTATTTAGTGAATTGCGTGGAGCTCGTACTACAGCCACGGGCACACCAATATCGGGCCATCTTAAATCATCTAAAGGAGGTTTGGGTGAATTCCAAACCACTACTACCTTGTGCAAATACGGCAGGCCATAAAGACGCCCTAGTGAATCCATTAGGACTTGTTCTCTTTCATAAGTCAAAATGACAATAGTAAACTGTTCTCTGGGATAATTGCCGCCTAAAGCTTCACTAAATTCTTTACCAGCGCCACCACTTCCTTTACCAATTGGACGAAAACCCATATGAGAACCTAGAAATTTTGCTTCTGAAGGCAAGACCGGATCAAAAGGTAATTGGGGATACATATAAAAAGGGTCAACCTGGAAATATTAATAAAAAAAATTTATTACAAAAGAATTTATTAAAAACCATTTCAATTTACCCAATCATTCCAAGCTTCCCGGGATTGCATTCTTAAAATAGTATAATTTCTTCTAAATGCTGGGCTAGGATAGGGTGGTTCTATGGGCCCCAATGATTCTTCAGGTTCAGTATCCATACCCACAGGAGGATCTGATTTTAGAGGTATAAACGTATTATTGAAAACACTTTGTGCTATAACCGGTGGCACTGGTCGAGGTGGTATACCCAAGCGATCGCGTAAGCTAGCAATTATGGTATCGACCGTAGCCTGCACAGAACTTAAATAACGCTCCCATATTAAACGTCCTTGACGGCGCATTAATAGCAGATCACCATCTTGTATGGCACGCAATAGAAAATGTAATTCTGTTATGCGAGCTTTGGGCAGTAATAAAGCAATTCTTCTCCAATCTATAGTCTCACTATAGGGCAAACGTACTTCATCAGCCCCCAATATCACAGGTATAGCACCAGAACGCAAAGCCTCATAAATACGTGCCAACATTAAAGTTGAGCTGACTCTCTTCTCCAGAGGCGGTAGAATCAGGGCAAATGTGGAATCTTTTAATATGTTTTTACGCGACGAATCTGTACCGCATAAGGCCCAATCGACTACAGCATTTTCATCCTGTTGCTCAGTAGCAGGCACACATTTAAATTGCAGTAAAAATTTGTCTTGAGTTGGACCCTCTGACATTTCAGTTAAGTGATCTAATATAAAATCATCTAAAGGATGAGGTATCCGTACGGGTTCATTTAAAGGTCTTAGTTCACCTTGGAAGGATAAGAGATAGGTACGTCTTGCTGGCACCATGGTAGCACACTCTTGCCACACATCACCACCTGGCGGGCCCAAAATGGGTGGTACAATCAAATCGTAATTCATTCGAAATTGTGTTGCCTCGAAGGATGATTGCACTACTATAGCTCTCATAGTGTTTTGATTAAGCAAAGCATTTGTAGCTTTGGAATTTAAATTTCTTCTGGCTAAATTTAGCAACACATGATTACGACCATCGCCACCCCAATACGGCAGTCTATAGAGTTTATTCATATCAATGGCATCATATTTTTCAGTTACATTCGAACTCAATTTATATTTTTCTTCCTCTTCTAAGGCGGCATAACGATTATTCTTCACTGGATCATTTTCATACAAAGCTTCTCCAATTAATACTAGATAAATGCAAGCCAATTTAGGATCTCTTACAATATGAGCATTATAACCTAAAGTTTGTTTAATAGTCGTTCTAAGGAAGCCATCGATATCATAGCCAGGCTTTAAAACGTTATACGTATCGGGATCGTAGAGATAAACTGGAAATCCAGAAGTTAAACTACATCTGGAATGATCAAAACAATTGTGCATTTCACAGGTGATCATAGTTTGTACTGATGCTGGCGGCATTTTTCTGGGCAAAGCATTTGGATAGAGGGTGCGTGGCAATGCTAAATCTGGTGTATTTCGCTGCACTGCTTCACGTTGGGCTACTTGAGCTTGTTCCACAGATATCTTTAGACGCTCTAGTTCGGTTTGTTCTCTCATTAGTTCTTGCTTTAGTTCCTCTATCTTCTGATTGTATTGACCAATATCCGACTGTAATTTTTGGCGTCGGGCTTCTAGCTCACGAAGCTCTATCGAAACAGTGCTCTGTAAAAAAATGTAAAAATTAAATGGCAACCATAAGTGGCTTCAGAAGAGAAGGACTATCTCAAAATCAATGAAGCTGAGATATAATGGCCACATACCCTTCATCGATTTCATACCTTAATTCTTAAAAGCTCTTCTATTCTCATTTTTAAATCACTGGCTCGCATGGAACTAAAATCCTCATAGGCATCCAGTAGAGGTCTAGCTCTATGTAAATCCAATTGTGGAACATCATTATCAGGCTACCATCAAGGGAAATGAAAAACTTATTAAAAATAATTTTTTTTAATTTAAAGAAGACCCTCGCTTCTTACATTCAATAAACTCCGATGAGCAAATAAAGGCAACAACACCAATAGCAATAAAATTAATAGAATAGTTTTATAAATACGATAATGACGAAACCATGAATTCATGCTACCACCACACACAGCCGCTATAATTGTACCCAATGACGGCGATGATGATGATGTTGATGTTGATGAAGATATTGTGTTTGCCGCTGTTGTTGCTGACGATGATAACGAAGATGAATTTGTTTTAATAAGTGGTTCTCTATCCGAATCTAATAGATGATAAGAGCTGCTGTTATTGATAGTTGTTGATGCTGTTAATTGTTGTTGGGCCGCTGAAGAACTATTCTGGCTACTTGTTGTCACGGAAGTCAGGTCAAATGTGGTCATTTTGTGGCAATTGCGTGGTGAGCCACCATAAAGAACCACTTAATTTCTCAAAGGTTTTGGTAGTACCTATAATTGGTTGTTGTTTTAATAACAAATTTTTAATATTTTTAATAATATTAGCACATTTTAATTAATATTTTGTGGAAAATTTCTTGTTAAGTGAGAAGCAATCAAAGAATTTTTTCTTTAATTTTTACTAAATGACAACAGCTGAGCGTAAATTAATTTGACATCTAGTTTTGGGACAAGCAAAAAAAATAAGAAGTCAAAAGGGGTAGCCAGATGTGTATTAGGTTTGTTTATATGATCAGCTGCTTAAACAGTTTGAAAAGTATTGTAAAAAAAAAATTCTTTGTATAACTAGAAGTTGATAATACGGTTTTCATTAATAAATTTTAAAAAGTGCGCTATTTCATCACAAGCAGAAAAAAAATCTGAAGATATATACTTTTATTTGTTGTTATTTGTTTAAATTTGTTTTAAAAGAGTGTTTTTTGTTTTTTAATCTGTACGATGTTGCACATAGCAAATAGAAATGAACCAACTGCAAAAACATTGGATGGCCAAATAATACAATGGGGTGAAAAGCATAACATTTACCAACTTCAGGCCCTGATAGAAAAGAACACAGCCAAGGAGGTTTGTTGCTCTGCTTTTGAGTTATAAAAATAGTTTAAATTCCCATGTCAATTTCAGCTTTCCACTCTGCTCACTAGCAAATTGGGCCGTAACGATTGTACTACCTTTTGGAATTATTTATTGTTGGGTTTTAAGCCCTCCAACTATGATGCCCGGGAGAAACGGTTCGTCTGTGTTAAGGCTTTTCTAGATGGTCTTCTTAAAGTCGAGTTGACTTACAAGCAAACATACGATTTGATAACCCGTTTATGTCAAGATCTCAATACATTTCCCAGTGAACAGTTGATTGAGATTTTGGAACACTGTATTGATGGTTTGCGCGCCGGTGATCCGAAATGTGTTGGCTGGAAGGATTTATTGCCGGAGACGTTAAATGTGTTGGCCACAATGTCACATTTAAGCGTTAATTCAGTAGTCATGAGTGGTAAAGAGTATCGTGATATGGTTGTAAAGAATCTGTGTGCCATGAAATGGCCAATTGAGGTTATGACACCGATAGCTGATATGTTCAAGTAAGTTGATAAGAATGAAGTAAAATTTCTTTAAAAAAAGACAAAAAAAAGAAAAGTCGTTTGCAAAAGAAGTAAATTCCCTACACCAGGTGTAATGTGTTTGGGCTTTTGATTATAACACCCATAAACAGAACTATATGTGAGTGAAATGCAATGGGCAAATATTCGATTTTGCATAAAAGCTGACCATCCGCATGAGGAGTCGCCGAAGGTCTTCCACATATGTTAATACAACAAAATGTGGATGAAGTACCTGCTTGTATGCTACTGTCCGGCAATCTCAACCATCACCTAGTGAACAGGCACTCTCCTCTCAGGCATGTCGGAAAGGATTTTGATGATCTTGAGAGGGAAGTCAAATGGTAAAACAGGGTGCTTCTGAACAAACAGGCTTATCAGGCAGGATTGAATAGTATCCAAACGGATGCATTCGCAGAGATTATTCGACATTATAGCGTGAATACAATCCTCGGAGATCAACCGTTTTCCATAACGACGAAGAATCAACATTTACCCAGACAAATCAGAGTTATCATGCCCGAATGGTATAGCCGCCTCAGTTTTTACTTGGCCCGAACTACGGCACAACTCAGGACACCTGTGCCTGTGCAACTGCCCATCCAAGCCTACTCCACTTACTCCAGAGTCATTGTGTCACACCCTATTCAGGTTGCTTCCTTTTATAGATCTTAATTCATAGCACAATGCCTTTTGCTTGTTTTAAGAATTGATCTCTTTTTAAAAACACCGAACCTCTTTGTGATACAGCAGCCTTTTACAAATTATAATTCCGAAAAAATCAAAAAATTTCAATACAAAAATATGTGTATATTACTTTTCTGATTTCTAAAGTGTTACTGTAGTCATTGAAACTTTGTACAAAGTAAGACTGCTATTTACTAAATATTTGTAGGGAATTACACTTAACAACCGCTGAAACTGTTACGGTTTTGAACAAATTTTCTGGTTGTTTACAATCTCTTGCACCGGATGCATTGCCAGCGTTATCATTTCAATTATTTTCCATGTGTAACGCAGCTTCACAAATTATAATACCAATATTGGCATTCGAGAAATACTTTCATCGTTATTATTACAAAAAACTTTTCTACGATATGAATAGTAATTCCACCGACTTTGATAGTATTGGTAAGATATAACGCAAATTAATCGTTAAATGAATAGTATATGCATTATATGCCTAACTTACAGATGCCTTTTCCGATAAAGAACTAAGAGAAGCTGAAGAAACTATATTACATCATTTAAGCTATTGTACGCAATATAAGTTCAATGAAATACAAATCTGTATTGTTATAAGAGTAAGTGAAAAAACTAAAAACTATTTATCAAAAGAATTTTATTAAAATTTTTCTGTTTAAGAACTTCGCCGCCATGCCAGATGTTATGTTAACTCCCTTTGTATTAAGTGCCGTTTTATCACTGACTAACGCTAATCGTGATCCTGATGCTCGTTTATCAGCGTCTATTGTCTTACCTTTTATACGTACAATTATTCGTAATAATGAAGAAGAACGTACTCTGTCGGAGTATTCTGTTTGGTGTCGTGACAGTTTACAGCGTAAACAAGTCGATTTAGAACAAATATTTACTGTGCTTATTGATCAAAATAAAGATGGTAAAGATACAGTAACACCGGGTCTGGTCAAATTAGTTTTTACTTTATTAAAAACTAAAAATTGTCCACAACTAAATCAGTTGGCTATGGGATTTTTAACGAAATTTATACGTAAACGTTTTGTATTTGGTCAGGGTATAGTAAAGAGATTGGCGGAATGGATGATTGTCGAACAAGATCAATATCAGTATTCTGGTAAGTTGGTATGAAAAAATAACTTTTAATTTACTTTTGTTTCAATTTATTCTGCCAAAGAATGTTTAACGTTATTAAGTGTGGCCGATACTTTTACGGTATCCGAATGTACGAAAACTATTAATTATGTTTTGGATTATTTTTTATGGGTAAGTAGTATTTAACACGATTATTCTTACTTTTTATCAAAACATAGGTCATATACAGAGTATCCGCTGTTTTTTTGTCACTAGATTGTGTTATTCCGAACAACAATAATTCGATTGTGTCAAACATTTTTATGTTACATTTTTCGCAAAGACAGTTCTTTAATTCGTTGCTTGTGTTTTGATACCAGATGAATAAATGCAAAGCAATTCAAAACGCTGCTGTATTTACCTGTATGCGATAATTTTATTTTTTTTTCCTTTACATATTCCTGTTGTTTTAAGGGATCAGAGTGGAGGCCTTTTCTGCCCTACCTGAGCTAATGGCGAATATGTACTTGATTAAAGTTGCTATTTACTAAAGAAAATTCAAATTAAAATATTTACAAAAAAAAAAAAAATTGCGTAAATTTTTTATATGATCTAATACTCTAACGATGTATTTGTTTAACTATTTTGATATGACCTTTCTAGCTGCCCGGAGATCAGGCCATGCGTATGATGTCTTTTATTTTGCCCCTATTAAAAATATCACCTATTATTAGGGATGTTTTCATAGAATGTTTAAGAAAAGCCATGAGTTCCAGGTGACTAAATCAGCTTTCTTGGCACTAAAACTCTCTTATACTTTTTTTGTTTTTTTTTTCTTATTAAGTAGCGAAATTAAGACACGTCGCATGGCTGTTTATGGTTTTTGTATGGTTTTAAAGCAATTGAATAACAGCAATTCCCAGCGTTCTCAAGTCAATGCTTCGGCAATGTGCACTCAACGTAGTATATCGGGTTTTGCTTTAATGTCACAGGCGACTTTAGGCAATCGTAACAATCCTCAAAGACATTTCGATATGTTAACTTTGGAAATAATTGGAGTCTTACGAAATTGTTTTCATCAGTCTTTGCTTATAAAAACAACGTTATATGAGAGTAAGTTTTCTTTCTGAAGCTGGGTTATTGCATACAGTGTAATCGACTTCGAAAATGAAATTCCACATATTTGCTCTGAAAAAAGGAAACCTAAAGAACTTTTTTCAGGTTTCCTAGGAAACCTAAAGAACTTTTTATTTGCTCTGAAAAAAGTTGAAAAAAGGAGACCTAAAGAACTTTTTTCAGAGCAAATAAAAAAAAAAGTTAAAAAAAGGAAACCTAAAGAACTTTTTTCAGAGCAAATAAAATTTCTTTAGGTTTTCTTTTTTCGGAGCAAATGTACAAAATCTCGCTTTTGGCGCCGATTATGGTTACAGCTATAGTCTTAAAAATTTTTTTATTGAATTTCTTTTTTCTTAATATAGATTTACAACGTGCTGTTGAATTAAATCCAAAGCTAGTGCCTCATGTATTACAATTTATTGATTTCCACTTTCGTTCATTCTTTAATGCACCGCTTGATGAAGATGTTGATCATGTTTTTGCCATAAAATTTGAAAAAATTGTTACGGCCAAGGATGCGTTAGAGCATGAAATTGAAATTAATGATAATTTGGGTAAACTATTGCTATTTGTTAGCTATTGTTTGGTTATATTTGAAAAATTCGAAACTGAATATGATACCAGAGAAATGAAGCGTTTAATCAATGTATCTTTGGAGAAGGTTATTGGCAAGAATATTAAACTTGAAGATATGAGCGGCTCTCTAACACATTTGAAAAGTGAATTGGCTATGCAACAACTCAATTTCATAGAGGGTCTTATTTCGTATTGTATTTTGACTTCGAAACAAACTAATGATAATGTCAAACATATACTGCCTTTATTCAGGGAGCATGAACATCTTTATGAAGGTTTAAAGGTAATATTTGAAAACAAACACAACTTTAAATTCAAATACTAAAAACGAGTGTTTTTCAGTCTCTTTCCCATAAAAAAGCCCAGAAGAAATCTAAGAATGATACCGAAAATAACACTGGCAATATCACCGTTAATGGTGTAGCCGTTAAGAAGATCAATACACAACCAGAAAATGTATGGGATTTATTTGTGGTAGATCGGCTATTGCGTTTACTACACGAGTAAGTTTTTTTTTAAATTTAAAATCCTTTTTAAAGTTTTTATTTCAATACAGAGACATTGTACCGTTTGCGCCACGTGATCTTTGCACTCCGTTACGTTCTAAAGTGGCTCTCGTGCGTTATGTTTTAGAAGTGGCCACGTTTAAAGTTGAACAAATACGTTTAGAACCAGCCTATAAACAGTTGGCCCATAGCAAACGCACTTTAAAATATCTCACCGATATTTGTAAAGTCGTCTATGAACGTTGTATAAAACGCTTACCAGAACTTTGGCGTGATTTTGATTTGAAAACAGCTTCTTTGGCTGCGGAATGTTTTCGCCAGTGCTTACAGACGGCTAATGAAACTTATAAAACAAAATTTGAAAGCAGTTTTGTAAAGGGTTTCGATCTACATGTGATCGATAAAAGTAGGGAATGTATCGTCGTGGTACAGGATTTGATTGATGAGTTCATGCAAGAGGAGCTTAAAACAGGAACAACAGCCAATGACTCAATGTTAAATGATAGTGCGGGTCGTAAAATACCTCATAACTTATTATTAAGCTTAGAGGTTTTGTACGATAATATATCGTTTGGTAGTCGCATGACCATTGAATCCTATACTTGGCTGTTAAAGTTTTGTAAGACTTACGAAGTGAATTGCAAAGAATTGGGCATAGTACACAAGTTGTTGTTCAAACAAAGGCAAAAAACACATTCTGGGGCATTTTTTCAACTAATACCATTACATTTGGCCAAAGTGTGGTCTTTTGTAAGGGATAATATTACCGATGAAGAGGTGAGAGGGATGTTTAAATAATATGAAATATTATTTTTTTTATTTCGCTCTTATTTTCTTTATAGGATCCTAATACCCAAACAAATATTGTTTTGAAATCCATTACCGAAACGACCGCTGAATCTTGTCTGCAGTATCTTTACGAAACATTGCGTAAACAAGTCGAGGATGTGGAATATTTTATAGTAAAAGCCAATAATTTAAGTTATAAGTATCGTATTGTACTGGATGAAGATCGTGATTATTGTTTGGGTTCTTTAAAATCTATGGAACGCTCAATATGCTCCCAACTGGTACACATTTCAAATGTTTTAAGAAACTTGACAAATGTTTGCCTACCACTAGGCGCTAATATGGATGGCTTAATGAAGTTGCTAATGCAACATTTTACATGCTTAAAGAACTTGGCGAAACATTTTTTAAATTGTTGTTCGGGTGGCGTTAAAGTGTCCATACAAGGCACTAAGTAAGTTGGATCGAGTTTTTTATGAAGTATGTTTTAAAATAACAAACTTTTATTTTATATAGATTTGATGTACTTCTCAGAGTAGTGGGTAAACCGTTGCCCTCGAATATTTATGCTCTGATAACATACATTGAGAGTAATATTTTGGAGGAAACTTCTAAAAAGAAAATGAATCCACAATTGGAGAAGGCCAAAGTGTTAAGAGAAACTAAATTTATACCCAAACTTGTTTTGTGTATAGAAAATTTCAATAAACATGTTATTCTATTGGCCAAGAAGACCAATGATCGTTTGGCGAACTTGTTGCACTTCGGTACTGTACGTGATTTTCGCATAAAAACTTCAGATCTTAAGGATGCCATAGACAGAACTTTATCGCATAGTAGTCAAATTGAGGAGGACGACAGTAACTCAAATGAGGCTGAAAGCCTACCACGGGTAGAGTTAGGTGAGGAACAGACATATAATGAAGAGGAAGAAACTTTACTAAGAAAAATGGAAGAAAAAGAATCTTCTAAAGCGGAAAGTGATAGTGAAACTACTACAAGTAGAAGTTCAGCACCTTGTGCTACAACCTCAAAATCAAGATCCAAAAAGAAATTACAACATGCTAAGCCAACTAAACCTAAAGAAAAAGAAAATCTTAAAAGAAAAGCTGAAAAAAATGAAAATTTGAAGAAAGAAGCCAACGAAGAAGCAAAAAAGAAAAAACCCGAAGAAGACAATAAAAAAACCAAATCAAAAAAGATCAAATCTTCTAAACTTAACAAAACGATTGAAATCGATTCGGATGGTGAAAATAATATAACACCGATTACACCAGAAGATGCTGAGACATTAGATAATGAAAGTAATCGTGAATCATGTACACAGCTAATGGAAAATTTAGATAAAATTAATGCTAAAACTGCTAAAAAACGTTCTTTACGCGATTCGGAACCTCAAGGAGATCCAGATGTTTTATGTGCTCCTCCTTTAGAGCCAACAGCAAAGAAACGTAGAGGCCTACGCCAGTCTAAAAGAGGAAAATAAAGGAGTATACACGAATATGTATACCGTCGTATATTTAAATTTGAAGTTTTACTTATGTTTATTTAAAATATGTATATTTTTTGAATGTTTTTTTTTGTATATGGAATGTCTAATAAATTGTATTTTATAAAAAGCTAAGGTAACAACTAATTGTGGTGGTCATTTATTAGATATTTTTAAAATATATCATCAAATATTCTTACAAACTTGATAAAAATTTAATTTAAGTTATGATTTTTTTTACGAAGCATATTATTTTTATGACCAACAAAGAATACATTTTCCAATCAAATAACATTTAATTCAACATGTGATTAAAGCAATAAAAAAAAGAAATCCAGTATTTCTTGTAATTACTTAAACGCGGTTGAAAAAGTTATGCGAATTAAATTATTTATCAAACAAAAAAACATAAGACGCTGCAATAAAATTCAAAAAACTTTATGAAACATCCCCAGAATATACTCTCGTAACCACCTCATAAGATAAATAACACAAAACTAATCTTAAAAAATGATTACAGCATGCACCCCTGCTACAGCAAAGAAAGCGAGAAAAACTTATGGTCATAAAATTCAAAATCATGTCTAATTTAAAAAAAAAAAATAAGATACAAATGCAACTCATACTCGATATTGAGGCTATATGCCTTTTGTGTTTGGGTCAACAATACACCATAGGACAAGTAAAAAATTTATAGACGGTTAATACCGACTGTATGATGTCCTATAGTAAAACATACTTTTGAAATGAAAGTTCTTGGACAAAAGTGAATATCAAATATGAATCGAGCAAATGCAATGAAACGGTGGTCTCTCAATGAGATGACATGTTCAAGAATTTATTAAATCTAAAACTGTAATGTTCGACTTGAATTCAAGTCTCCTTTTTACTTGAATATTATAATATATATAAATAAAGTATTAACACAGTATATTTCAACAATTGAAATTTAAATTAATGACTAGAAGTAAACTTGTTTTACACTTGAATTCCAGTTTAAATGCTTATTGGGTATAGTCTAAGTTACTCCTCTTGTACTAATTATAATACAATTTGTAATTGTTTTCTAATTTTAATAAATAATTAAAAATAAATAAGACTGCTAGTCTCCTAACTTAAGTGAATTATTAATCAATTTTCTACAAAATTTGGTAGACTGGTAAAATGAAGTCCAGAAAGACATGCTCTATTCTAAAAATTATTATTTTGATTCAAGTGGTATAACTAATAGTGGGGATCTCAAATTGAGGTATCATTTTAATTTGCTGCCAGTTCTATCTACACGTAAGTTTTATTCTAAATTTGTATTCACAGATTTTCAATAGATTCCGGTTAGTTAATATGGAACGTTACACGAAGGAATAACGTTTTTTCATTATTAAAACATTTTTGAAAGGGGCATAAGTTTTCAAGGTGTAATAAGGAAACTTAGAACAAGACTCGGTAGAGAAAATGCTCCAACAAATCATGCCATCAGCTGATGGTTGAGAAATTTGAAGAAACTGGATGCGTTCATGATAACAGAAACAAAATTTATAAACGTAGTGGTCGTTCAACCGAGAATATAGCAGTTGTGAGCTGAAGTGTTGAAGAAGATCCAAAAACATCCATTCGTCATCGTTAGCAGCAATTAAATATCAGACGACCCACATTATTCAACATTTTGGATCGTGATCTCCATTTAAATACTTATAAGATTGAGCTGACCCCAGAATTAAAATCAGCTGAAAAGCTTAGAGCAATCATTACATCTACAAAAAGTTACGGTTTGGAGGATTTAATGATGGTTTTGTGGTCCGGACCATATTTTTTAAAAACGAAAATGGAAATTGCTATATGGAGATGATCCGAAGCTTTTTGCGGCGGAAAAATGATGATTTAGACGTAGAGAATATGTGGTTTCAACAGGACGGTGCCACTTGTCACACAGCAAGAGAAACAATGGATCTTTTGAAAAAAAAGTTCGAAAATTGCATTATTTCTCGTAGAGGAAGAGTAAATTGGCCGCCAAAATCGTGCGATTTGTAGGGTTCAAGAGCTTAAAACCAATTTTATCGAGCAGATATCAACCATTGACAGCAGTTTATTGAAAAACGTGATTGATAATTTTGGTAAAGGATTGGAAGCCTACCTTGACCGACATAATTTTTCATTTTTAACCGGAACCTATTTGTAAAAAACTTAAATAACAATATTTTTAATATATAAAAAAGTCCTTTTTTTATTAAAATTAAAATGAGACCTCAAACTCACCCTTTATTAGGTCAAGACAGTTTTTTTAAGTTTTTAAAAACTACAGCACAGTATGCCGCCATATCTTGTGTAGAGTATATAATAGAGCAAAAAGATGTGTTAACATACTTTTTTTTTAACACGTAAAGTTGGCCAGAATGAAAACAAGCCATCAAATAAGCAGATAAAAGTACATCAATTTTATAATAAATTACTAGGTAATCATGATGAAAATGATGAAAAAGTAGAACTTTTGCAATATATTTCAAAAAACAGTGTAGAATTTGAGGTATAGGAAAAGAAGGCCAAGTGGTGAAGTTGCGGATTGAAAGTCAATTTAGATAAAATGCAAATTAAAAAACGCAAAAGCACAAGAAAAAGAACTATAAACTAAGAGAGGAGGATTTTTGAATAGTTTTACTATCGTTATAGCAATTACCAGTAGTATTAGAGGTCATATTGGCCATTGGTGTAGACAATAAATCTCTAGAACTTTTAAAAACAATTTCAATTTAAAGTACTCGACTTATTTTTGATAGAGATATCTCGATGTTGGCTATCATACCTGATGAGCTTAAAGCAGATATTATCGTTGCATTAAGTGCCCTTAATATGTGTCGCCTAACTTTCAAACATCATTCTATTTCTTTAACACTAGATTTACGGGTGTTGATTAGATACCCATTTTTATTGAAGAGAGCAAATTTGATTTTGTGCAAAAAACTCAGTTCCATCTAAATTCAAATAAAAGATTTATTATTAAAAACTTAATTGAAAATATTTTTTATATATAAACTCTGTTTTTGAACTACATTTTCTGCATTTTTATTACATTTTAGCACAAAGGTTTTTATGTATGTATGTATGTATGTATTTCTCTTGCATAATTATTAGGGAGATCGAAACTGGTTTTCGAATAATTCGAAAAGCAGCGATTTTTTAAAAAACGGTTTTCGGTTAATAATTATTCAAATAACCGGTTAACCGGTCCTTTTATTTGAATAACATTTTTCTTGATTCTTGAAGCGCAGAGCTGGACCACGTCGTTTTAAAAATAAGCTGAACCTGACGGAGAGCTTAAAATTAAAGTGCCAATCAACACTGACAATAATTCGAACAAACCTCATAAAAACTATTCCAAAACGGTGTCCGGAGGCCATTAAAAACAAAGTATATTACAAACAGTACTCAAAGTTGCTTAAGTTTCGAACAGCTACTCAAGCAGCTTTTTTGTTGTTGTACTACTTGGTAGAGAATGGAATTAAAGGTTTGTTATTATAGTTATAATTTAGGTGCCTAAGATTAAATGCCTAAGAATTAAATGTTTCTTTGATTAAAACTATTAGTAATATACGAGTCGTTAATTGCCTCGACAAGAAAAGTTGCTAAGGTTTCGGACAGCACTGTATGTAAATTCATGCAACACGCGCTTAATAGAGTGGAATGTGAGGTAAGAAGCCCCCCCTTCCAGCCAAAAAGTCGTCGGTTCAATCCTAGGTTACACCATCTGACAATTTTCAACAGCGATATCACCTCACAAAATTACTACGTGTAGCTACTGGTTATGAGTATTTACGCTGTGAAAAACTTCACTAACATATATCTGCCGTTCGGAGCCGGCGTTTGTGGGTCGCGGTGGGTCAAGTGCTCACATCTTTTTCAATCTAGCTTGGTTTTCACGTTCTTTGTGAGAAGTTCCAGTTTGTCATAAATACAAAAATAATAACTAAATTTATACAAATGGTTAAACGATGAGCATATTTGCAATAAAAAATATACAAACGTATACAAATTATACTTATTAAATTAACCGGTTATTCGTGTTAAATAAACTGGTTTATTCAGTATTCGAAAAATTAAGATTTTGAAAAAACCATATTCGACAAAACCAAAACCGGTCGAATAATAACTGTCCGATCTCCCTAATAATGATTGAACTCGACAATTTTTTCGTATGTCAACAGCATGAATTTTTGACTTGGGAATAGAAGTGTTCTCGACATCGTCCCCATAGTTTTCTCTTAGCTCTACAGCTAATTGAAAAATACATTCCTTTTTGAAATTATTACTTGGATGTATTTGTATAGAATCCGACCATTGATTGCTCTTAAATCTAGGGTATTTTAGAAAACATGTGGGAGCTATTTGCGAAAACTGGCTTAATGTAATGTATTTTGTATTAAAATTATCTTGCTGGACCTAATTTTTGTTGCAAAAAATTGATATAAAATTATATTATTTCACCCAAAAAATTTTGTTCACATGATGTATAAAACAAAATGATGTAAGAATTAGGTAAATAAGACACCTTTTAACAACTGCTGACTAATAAATTAACAAGATTGATCATAATGTTCAAGCATTAGTTTTCTTTAGAATTCTGATAAGAACTTCCTTATATAAGCCATGTGTTTAAATCATTTTATAAGTCAATTTGTCTCATAGTCGTAAAAATAGGTACATATACCACGTTCGAATATGCGATGTGGGCAGGGGTTGTCGGCGGAGGGTAGTTACCTGTATTTACCTATATTTCATTACGTTACTGAAACATATGAGCCTTTTATTTTGAAAGTGGGGCAAGTCTAATTTTGAAAAAATCGAGATAATGGTAGTTATGAATAAAAATGTCATGATATTTTTGTGCGAAAACAGCTTTTAGTAATAAAAAAAAACAGATTCTGGTATTAGGGAGATGGAAGTTTTACCTTTTAACAGTATTACAAACGTGTTTATTTTAAAAGTGGTGCAAGTTCATCTTAAGACGTTTTCTTTTCTAACAAAAAACGTTGGACTTCGTTTATTCTTTGCCGTAAAACGTCATCAAAAATTATGAAATATCAGAGATTTTTAAAGGCAACATATTTAGAGATAAACGTAGCATCCTTTCTTTGTAGAAATTTTTTTTTTTAAACGAACACAGGAAAAGAAAGGACGACAAAGTGCAACATATTTTTAGAAAACGCCATTAGATTAAAATTGTTATTCGGTGAAATGTATTATGGCAAAGTTTAGCTCCTTTTGCTGTATAGCTCCTTTTTGCCGAAGATACTAAATATGTTTGGTGATGAAACTAGAATATCCCGAATAGCACAAGAGGTAGCAGCTTCCTCTTAAAAACACGTACAAATGGTGAAAACCCAAAAACACATTATAGCTTATAGTGACATCTGTACTGGTCAAAATAGAAGCTGGTCAAGGAATTTTAAAGGATGAAAAGTGTTTAGTACAGTGACAGAGAAATAATTGCATTGTTCAGAAATTTTTATTTTCAGGACATTAATTTTTACCAACTGATCGTGATTTTGTTTCTTATATATTCTTATATATTTAGTACAGTGACAGAGAAATAATTGCATTGTTCAGAAATGTTTATTTTCAGGACATTATTTTTTCCAACTGATCGTGATTTTGTTTCTTATATATTCTTCACTGTTACTATAAAGTAATTTGAAATTCTCAAAAACAGAGAAAATGTTTGACCATGTTTGACCATGAAATGAAACTCGATAAGTTTTTTTCAACTCAACTTCTGGAGAGAGCGTTTTAAAAAGAACAAAAAATGCCAATGCAGAAGCTGCTAATTGGTTCAATATATGCTAGATCAGAGTTACAGCGCATACACCATACAAAATGATTTACATAACTTTGGTAGATTGAGTTGTTGAATTTAAAATTATAATTTCGGAAATATAAAGTTACCCATTATGCATAAAAAGCCTTAATAACTTCGTCAATTAGCAATGGATTTCTAAAACTGAAAACTCAGTTTATTTATAACTAAACATACAGGTATATGATGGAAATCAATTTGGATTGAAATTGAAATCAACTGAATTTTTAAACTGCTATAATTTGCAAATCTGACAAAACTTTGAATTCTTTTTTTATTTATTATGTTAATTACCATTAACATAACTGCCTTTATTAAGAAAACTCGTAATAAATAAGGAGTTGCAAGATTTATATTATACTAATTCCCATAACATTCCATGAAGGAACATGGAACTTCTCTCAGTCCAATGATCTGCACCCGATTCTATTTTTAAACTCATTGAAAGGGAGCTACAGCTTAATGCCGGCTCCGAACGGCAAATGCATTTAGAGAAGTTTTCAGTAGTAGTGATGATACTCATAACCAGTTACTAGCTAAAGTTATGAGGTGATACCGCTGTCGAAGGACTTTTTTTTTAAGATGGTCTGGCCTGGTATTGAACCGACGATCTTCTGTTTGGTAGGCGGGTGTCTTACCTACCATACTACAGCGGCAAGATTTATAAGACTTTAAAAATATTGTCGATTTCAATTTCGATCAAAATCGATTTTGATCACATACCCGATAATTTCTTAATTAATTTGTATAAAATCACACAGATTCTCTAAGGTTACTTACATAATATATATCATTTAAACGGTCTATTTCTCTTTCCAAATCAGCCCGGAAACTTAAAATCGGTAAATATTTAGCTAAATTCTTACCTTAGAAAGGGTGTCCAAAAGTGAAGTATGATTTTAATATTGCTGCCATTTTTTTCTACTTGTAATTTTTATTTTCAGATTCTAAATATATTCCGGTTGGTTAATATGGAAAATGGCAAAAGTTTTCAAGATAAAATTAGAAAATTGGTGTGGGTTGTGGTCCGGAGGCCGATGATTTCTCCATATTTTTCTGAAAACGAAAAAGGAAATGCGATTACAATCAATGGAAATGTTGTGGCGGAAAATTGATGATTTAGACGTAGAGAATATGTGGTTTTAACAGGATGGTGCTTGTCACTTGTCAGACAGCAAGATAAACAATGGATCTTTTAAAGCCTGGTTTGTGGGAGCCTGCCGAGCCAGTAGGGGGGATCAATTGACCGACATAACTTTTCTTTTTTAACCGGAACCTATTTTTAATACAAAAACTAAAATAAAAAATATGTTTAATATCTAAAAAAAAAAGAATGAAAGGAAATGCGATTACAATCAATGGAAATCGCTATAGAGAGATGATCCGAAGTTTATTGTGGCGCAAAATTGATGATTTAGACGTAGAGAATATGGGGTTTTAACAGGATGGTGCCACTTGTCACACAGCAAGATAAACAATGGATCTTTTAAAGTCTGATGTGGGAGCCTTCCGAGCCAGTAGGGAAGGACCAATTGACCGACATAACTTTTCTTTTTTAACCGGAACCTATTTTTAATACATAAACTGAAATAAAAAATATGTTTAATATCTAAAAAAAAGAATTTTTTTCTTAAAATTAAAATGATACCTCAATTTTGGACACTCTTATAATTGCATTAAGGTACGAAAATCCGGTTTTTTCAAAAATAGATTCTTGTTGTACTCGACAGCGCCTATCAGAAAAGTAGTATCACTTTCTGGATAATAATATAATATAATATAATTTTTTGGGTCTGGCGAGCAGACGACAGCGATACTTAGGCGTACCTTTCACCAATGATTTGACGCAGGGCCCAGATATGGATACACATAACCTTTTCCACTTTATAAGCAGCTCAAGGTGGCTACAATCACCTTTTTCCCTTCGTTTTCCTTTAGGTGGTTCTTTACCTGTGGTCTGGCTTGGTTTCAAAATGGCACTTTGTTGCTAATTGTAGTTGAACTCGTCTTGCTTAGCTAGGCATCTTACCTACCTATTTACCTATCAAATTAGCTCAGCCCGTACATCTAGTGTTAAAGCTGCGATTCCATGAAGAAAAACTCTCATCAAATCAAATAAAAAAACACAAAATATTACACGAAACGAGAATACTTTTCTAATTAGATTTTATAGCAATAAAATTTAAACGTTGCTCTTGAATATAAAACTTTTTTCAGGTGAATTTGTTTTTTGAAAATGTGTGTGAAGAATATGATGGTTGGTGGTGGTTGATGTATGGTTTGTTGACTTGAATGCAAACAGTAAGTACGAGTACGAGTATGTATCAGGTGTTGTTTTAACTTTTTGGGTGCCCGTCATATAGAAGGAAGGCTACTATGATGTAATGTTAGCGCATTCACAAAATTTTTTTAGTTTTTTTATGTTTAATTATAAAAAGTGTTTTTACAACAAGCTGCGAAAATTAATTTGAAGTAAATAACATAGCGGACGAAATTTTACTATGAGAGGGGACTGAGGAAGATGGCATTAATCAACCAATATCAAGTGAGAAGTTCCAAGAGATATGAGGAAGATTAAAGTACCCAGGTTCTATTATAAAACCATCTTGCTCCATCAAGTCCTTGACTCCAGAAACCAAATTAAAATAAGTCTTATAGATATGAAAATCCACACAAGGATGAACATATGAACAAGCAACATACACGCATTTTCCATGCTTATAGACTTTAACACAAGTCAATTTAACATCCTCAGAAAAAGTGTGATCTACTAATTCAGACGTCCATATATTTAGCACAAGCACGAATAAGAAAACCCATCACCACAAACCACAAAATCTCTACACATAATTTCTAAACTGAAAATACTACCATTCAGCCAAGTTTTAGTAAACGCAATTGTATAAGAATACAAATCAAAACTCCCCTTGTAAAGCGCAGAGCCTAAATCTAAGACCACAAAGATTTTGGCAGGCAATAATAAAATTTAAAGACGATCCTTAAGTAGGCATAAGTAAGAATTACGAACAAAAGTGCTCTGTGAGCAAAACGTTGGATTAACGATGAATCTATCATCAGGAATAAACAGTTTAAACGAGGAAATTTAATGATGACTTCATCTTATAAAAAGCAATCTGTTAGACTTAATATAATATTTAATATCCCGAATATACCGGGGATATTGCAAAATAGTCAAAACACAAAAATTGTTCCCCTAAGCTTCACTATAAGCAAACGCTTCCGAGCAACAGTAGAAAAAGAATCACTAGAAGATGTCAATAATACGGGAGAACCGTCAAAGAGGATAAAGAATTAGAAATGATATCTCTGATAAATAGGGAAACCCGAAATATGCAATTGCACAATTTTTCCTATGTAAGCAATCAAGTCGAATGTAAAATATTTAACCGTTTCATGCATTTTTATGAATTTCAGCATCGATTTGCTAGTGTGCATTTTTTTGCATATTTAAGTTTTCAAAGCATGTTTATTAAAATAGCATTATAATCTTTTAAGCGCATATTTAGATTATTTGTGCTCTAAAATATTTTTACAGCGAAAACAAATTTTTGTTTTAAATTCTGATCAAGTTTTTTTTTAATATTTTGCCACGTTTAGTTCATCAAATATTTGACAAATGTGACCGTAGCTTAAGAAACTTTTGTAAGCCAAGAAACAGGTCCACTTCATGAAAGATCATTATCATTCTGTTAAATCAGAAATGTGGCGTGTGGTGGCGCGATGTAGAGACTTCAGAAAGACTTCATCAACCTTCATTCAGACAAATTCTTCTAAAGAAGCCCACCTGACCCTTATAGCTTACCTCTGGCGATGATGACATTTAATCAGACAATTTATCAGAAGAAAACGCCACTTATAATGCTACCACCACTTAGCAATGATCTTCACCACTACACAATCATATGGAGGCGATCTACAGTAGATTAATCATCTATTTAGTTTGAAAATGATTAGTGAAACTGAAACAAAGCAATGGATGCTTTGTGGAAAACCAACACGCTTCCTATAAGAGTGACGGAGAAAAAAAATCAGAAGTATGTCTTGATAACGTATACTTAGGCTAAGAAAAAAATGATTGCCGTACGTTGGCATAACTGGGGCTATGAAAACCTGTCTTGCTGCTGCACTAGAAGCTTTATTGAGCTTAAGTTCGCTGCATATTGTAATTAAGAACAAAACCATAGGGGCACTGATTAGGATAATGGCATATCAATCGAAGGCAGAACTTTTCACATCCTGATAAGTCCCTTGGATAGGGTAGCAAAACTCTATGACTTTAAACCAAACCTAAATACACTCGAGATTATAGAGGTGTTTTAAAAATTCCAAAAAGGAAACCTTGTTCTATTCGATAGCGCCTATCAAAAAATTAGAGTCACTTGCCAGGTATTTTTTTGTCGCACCGTGTAGCATACAAAAATACTCAGTACACAGTTTTTATTGATAATGAAAAGGTTTTTGACTTTATTAACAGAGGATGCATATAAAGCTACTGAAAAAAGGTGGTTCCCCGGAAAATTGTCAATATAAGCAAGGTTAATGAACAACATCATTTGTGGAAACCTTAAGCTCCTAAAATGGAGCGTGGATTGAATAATAATCTAGAATAAATTGATCTTGTTTTCCAAGTAAAGGCATTAGTTAGTATTCGGTTAAATTGGTAATGATTTATCGTAATTGTAATTTTATACAAAATGGTGGCAAAAATATTACATTTTTGTTTTTGCTGCAACCGTTAAGTCAACACAGCCTTCGTTAAAAAAAGAAACTACAACTAATGAGGTAAATTTTCAAAGGTGTCAAAGGTCATCTGCATACTGTGAATAGTATTTTCAACTTTATGCGAAAATTATTTTCCCATTTTTTTACGACAATTGTAACAAAAAGTTACAATTAAATGCTCCGCAACGAATTATTTAAGTGTAAATACACAATAATTAGTGATTGCAGTCATGCAAGTGATGACATTTGATTGATTTTTTCTGAATTTTCACTTACAAGCGAAACATTTAACCGTCGTTGTACTTAAAAAATCAACAACTTTTTCTCATTTTTTCTTTTTCAATTGTAATCACAATTGTTAGCATTCTTTCCGAAACACAATGGCTCATATAGATTTGATGATGATGAAGGACATGTGATATGAGAAAGGACTACTACTACTACTAATACTACTGCTGCTATGAATTAATATGTATTGTTTAACAAGGAGGGGCTAACAGTAGCAACAACTACAATAATAAAAAAGTTAATTTAACCACAAATTTGTGGTGGTTGTTAACTTCCCATTTAATCTCTAAATGTTGCAATTGTTGTTTATTTGTTTGCTGGTTCGTTAGTAAAATCTATACACAATTTTGAATTTAAATTTTCGGTTTTTTAATTTTTTTTTTTTCATTTTTTAAGATTGGATTCAAATATAGAAAAATAAACGATGTATATATAGTATATGGTACATGAGGTATACTGTTAAACTAATCAGCCAACAACTTAACTAGCTCTGATGGTGATGATTGACATGGTAAACTTATTGGATACATGCATTGCTTTTCATTGTTTTACTTTTTTTATTTATAATCTTCATAACGAATATATTTTTTTCACCGTCACTCCTCTAGAGAGCATATTGGCTTTCCATAAAGCATCCATTGTTTTTTATCAGTTTCATTAAACAAGTTGATTTCCAAGCTAAGTAGATGATTAATCTACTGTAGTTGCCTTCATACATATACATATCTATGTATGTAGTGGTGAAGATCCATGCTAAGTATTGGTGGTGGTGATCCTTACTTAACATCGTAATTTTTTTCCAGTGGGTGGCGTTTTTATCCTGATCATTCGTCTTTTAGGTGGATTTGTATGGAGAAAGGTTGAAGTCTCTTTTTTAAACACTCGAAACCGCAATTAAATTTGTTTGTCAGTTTCTACGCTGGGGATTCGAACCTGAGCTGGTTGTGTTGTATGCACCATACCGAATATATCTGATATTTTTTAGAGGTTCATAATTTTTAACATCTGATAGTTGCTTTCTGTTTAGTTTGGTTTGACATTTTATTATGCATAGACTTACACCGCCTTAAAATCGGCGAATGGACTGAAGCACAAATTGCTATTGATATTGAATTTCCATTCAAAATGTTGTTCTCCGATGAACACCATTTTTGGTTGAATGGGTATGTAAATAGGCAGAATTATCGTAACTTTTCACCATATCTAATTCTACAGCTCGCCTTCTGTTAGAGAAACCTAATAAGTGAGATAAGTTTAAGTGAAACGTTTTTACATTGCAGTGCGCTCCTGATTACGGTGTGGCTCAATTTGTAGAAGGCTTTTTCGGAATTGATAAAGCACAATAGAGAAGTAGTCTCCATTCAACAGACTGCTCGACTATAACAAGTAGACTGTATACATACATACATACATACATAATTCCCGCGACATCCCAAGAGGTACAAGGGGGACTTCTCTCAATCAATGAGCTGCACCCGATTCTATTTTTAGACTCCTTGAAAGGGACCTACAATTTAACGCCGGCTCCGAACGGTATATGCATTAGTTAGAGAAGTATTTCATAGCGTAAATACTCATAAGCAGTCGCTAGCAGTGCTATGAGGTGGTACCGCTGTTAAAAATTATCTGATGGTCTAGTTTGTTATTGAACCGAGGATCTCTTTGTTAGTAGGCGGGTGTCTTACCTACCATACAACAGCGGCACATTGTATGCATGTATGTTTATTTCCATTAAAAATTTTGTTTTCCGATGAAGCCCATTTTTGGGTGTTTGGGAACGTAACTAAGCAGAATTATCGATGATGGCCAGAATGTTACTGTCAGTGGTGAACGGTATGGGGACATGATTAGAATTTTTTCGTACCTTAATTAGCTGGCATTAATCTTGTTGACATGTGGTCCCAACACGTCACGTAATGGTCCAATTAATTGGCCACCAAGATCGTGCGACTTAAGTCCATTGCATTATTTTCTTGGGGTTATGTAAAGTTACTTGTCCAAGTCGATAAATCAGAAGAAGAGTTATTGGCGACAGCCTTTGCGGGTGTCTACCCATAATGGAATGCCCCGTGAGGCTAGATACTACAGAGGAGATGCTCCCGCGATCCAATTTAAAAAGTTGATTGGTACGCAACATCTTACATCTTAGACCTGCTACAGTAAAGGCAGGCAGTAGGGAGCACAAAAAAAGGAAACAAAGGAAAAATGCTGAGCACTTTTACTATGCAATTTACTTCAGTGAACTTTAGTTTAAGAAGATAAGAATTTATGCATGTACCCATTATTAATATTTAAGGAATGTCCTTTTTATTTTACAATATTTTTTTTCTTTATTTCTCTCTCATTTTTTTGTTTTAGTTGTCAACAATTTCAAAAGAGACTCGCCATACAATTTGTAAATTTTGTTACACAAAAATTTCATATTTAAATTTTTTTTGTTCAATTTTGATTATTTTGTTTTAGGGAGTTTGTTCATTATGAACGCAGCATTTGGGATTCAAAAATATCATACAAAAGCTTATCAAAATGCATAAATTGTAAATTCAAAATATAGTATGTATGTATGTATAGTATGTAATTTGTATGTAAGTCCTTGCAGATATAAGTAATTCATAATATCTATAGAAAAAATTTTTAAAATTTTAAATGGTATTGAATTTGTGAAAATATTTTATTTAAATAGACGAGATAAGATTTTATCATTAAAGAAAAAGAAACTTGAAGAATATTACTATAGTTGTACAGAGGTATTTGAGCACTGCCATCATTTGATCTATTGTATGGCCCTGGACTAATATAGGGTTTTTCTGTAATATCTCTACCAATTATATTGCCCAGATAAGCGAAGTAGGAAGAGTGCTCGAATAGAACTCGTTCGTAAAGAAGGAATCTTTTTGAGAGCTGAATTTTAAGAGAATTTAAAATACTACTCGTGAGAGGAATCAAAAACATAAGAATTTAAAAATAAAATTCGAAACGCAAACCGAGTCAAAACGAGTTGAAAATGAGCAATTCTTTGTTGTAAATGTTCTTTGTGTAATACAAAACATGTATGTGTGTGATATTTATTGGTCACTGCACACAAAAAGCAAATTATTGATATTGCGCATTTAATCATATACAAACAACATGCTTGAAATGAATTGCTCGTCTTTGATTCTTTTTTGTTCATTTTTAATTCATTCGCAGTATAAAATAAAATTCGTGCTCACGAGTTAAAGAACAAAACTCGTAACAAAAATTTAAAAAAAATTTTAAATTTTTAATATGATTCGAGGGGGCGTGGTGTAGTGTTTAGAGCGCACGCATAACAACACAAATGACCCAGCTTCGAGCCACAGCGGTGAATATGAAGAAGAAAAAATTTAATTGTGGTTTCGAATGTTTAATAATAAAAAAGGCTTTAACTTCTTCCCTCCATACAACTCCATCTAAAAACAAAAAAAAAAAAAAAAGAAAAGTCCCCCTGACCCTTCTCGCACATCTCTGACGATGATGACAAACATCAGACGAATGATCAGGAAAAACACGCCACCTACTGGGAAGAAATTACAATGCTAAAGTAAAGATCATCTACTTAGCCTGAAATATCAAATTCATTAAAGAAACTGAAACAAAGCAATAGATGCCAATATGCTCCCTAGAGGAGTGACGGAGAAAAAATATATGATTCGTGCTCACGAACTAAAAAATAAAACTCTCGAGCACTTGTCATAAAACGAGTGAAAATTTTGCTCACGAGAGAGTACTATGCTGATAAGGTTTGGGAAGTCGGTTGATTCCAGCAGTGATAGTTCCCTTTCACCATTTGTTAGGCGCCTAGATACTGTTTCCCTAACTGCATAAAAGCCACACAAATACGAGTATGTGCTTTGATGGTTTAGTTCTTTCCTTACCGATTCTGCATATTGCTTTCCACCAACTTTCGATTCAAATGTTCATTAAATTTGCAATGCCCAGTCTCTAGGTATTCTTAGATAGTCTGCGACAAGACTCAAATCTTATCCTATCATAGTTGCATGCTAGAGTCTGCTTGCCCAGTCTGATTGCTGACTCAAATCGTCAATAATGATAGGTTACCTAGCTTAGAGTGTTTCAATCCCACCTCGGCTAAAAAGAGTATGCGCCTCTTGTTATCCTCCATTTCACTAAGCAGGCTTTTTCAAACCCTTTGCACACTACACAAAAAAGTTCTGCCCTCACAAGTAGCATTCCTTGATAGCTTATCTGCTACTGCAATTTTCCAAATTCTCATCTGCCCTGAGAAAAGGCAGAGGCTGACCGTATTATCTTTACTGGGTAAAGATCTAACCAGACAGTCCTCTTGTAACTTTGAGTTAATTTCAAAGGAACTAATTGTTCGAATGGCGGCTGACTATCAGATAGGCTGTCTTTAGCTGTGCGGCTATGATCTGCCCAGAACCGACTATGCTGTTTATTCACATAATCATTTAAATGAAAATGTGCCTCTTCACTCATTATGATTTTTTCATGAAAATCGGGGTTGTCATGGGCGAGCTGTAACACCCTATTGGCATATATGCGGCGGCGTAAATGGTCTTCTGGAAGAAGCTCTTGTGTCAACTGAATCTTAAATGGAAACTGACCAAAGTTGTTCTTTGAAGAGCAAGCTCCTGAGCACGGCGTCGAATTGAGGTTGATGAATTGTTTTGAACACTTTCTTGAATAGCAATAATGTTTTCAGCCGATCTTGCAGTACGTTGTGTTCTATGCTTGGGCCTATGAGCTACAGTCCCTCTTTCTTCGAAATCATTGACTACACGATAAATAGTGCGTCTTGTTGGCACGTTGTTTCTCCCAAAAATTTCACATATCTTTCTCATCGTTACAGTAATCGATGATTGATTTTGATAAAATTTTTTTAACAATTAAAGCACGTTGGTTAACTGAATATTTTGCCATAATGAATTTGCCACGTCTCTACTTCACGACTGCCATATATGAACTGTCAAAACTAATGTTTACCAAAATGGCGGCAAAACAACGTAGTATACTTTCCCGGTGGACACCCTGTATATTAAAAGAAAAAAATAAATAAATAAAGAAAAAAATGCACCTTATTTTTTTAACAAATCTCTTACTTATGACAGTTACAATTTGAAATTAAGCTTTACTTTAAAGAGTCTAGCAAAAGCTTTATTCGAATTAGTTGACATTCATTCCAAAGGCATAGAGTATTTATGCTGATGACTATTTGTGCTAGCGTTTGACTGAATGACTGACTCTGACTGCTGGTGTCACATAGCACAACATACATGCATGCATTGATTGTATCAGCTTGGCAAGTCTAGTATGTTGTATTTGATTTTCGAAGTTTCAATTCAAATACTAAGTAATTTGGTTTATGTGATTTCAGTTGCTTTTAAGTTTTTTACAGTAGCAAACCGTCTTTTAGATTCATAGGCTCAGGTTCAAATATAAGAAGTATTTTCAATCGATGTTGTGTTTAGAATAAAAGTATAGAAAAAGAAAGAAATTATTTATAATTAAAGTGAAATTTATTAATAAAACAAAAAAAAAAAATTAATTTAATAATTATTCAGTTCCCTTTGTGCTCTATTTGAATCATCATTTTCCTACAACAACAACATCACCAACATGTGCTTACGAATTAATGGATTAATTTTTCTGTTTCTTGTCGCTGTTGTTGTGTCGCTACTACAATCATGTCTGGGAATACTGCGTAAGTGAATTGATTAAAAAAAAAACAACAACAATTTTCAAGCCCTTTTAAAGTTTGAAATGTACGTTATTGTTTTAGTGCTGTGATTAAAGGGCCTATTATACAAACTCTAAGCTGTTACTGTCAGTTGGAAACTCAAAGATTTTAATTAAAGTTTTAAAACTAAATTTGTGTGTGTGTATGTATGAGTTTAGCAAAAATCTTGTAATATATGACACAAATTCTAAGTTAAATATAAAGTAATATTCAAGATGTTGTTATTTGATTACAAATAATTGTTTTTTTTAATTTCAAATCTTGAAGGTTTTCTTATATTTGCATGTCATTCAAATATTAACAAATACGTTGACTTTTAAAATTTTTGAAATAAATGTGCAGACATTATTCTTTTTTTGTATTAGAAATTTTAAATTGTATGCCATAATATGGGATCTTTTTATATAATGTGTGGATTTTTGGTCAAATTAAAAAAAAAAAATATTGAAAATCATATACATATCGTCACCTAAAACGTAAACGGCCCTATATAATATTTTGAAAATTTTACAGGATAGTCAAAAAACTATTTAAAATAAAAAGTATTGTTTTAATCAGCGAGATTTTTATCAATGTTTTAGATACAATTTTTATATTTTGTTTAATTAACTTATAAACCAATATGGCATTTAGACAATTTGGTTTGGTCTTTTTGTGTTTATCACATAATCGCTTTTGTAGATAGGGCCGTCTGTTTTTTGGTAATAAAATCGTAAACTTTAGGCGGAAGAGATCAGAATTAATGAAAAAGTCGATTTGGAATTTTTTGTTTGTTAGGGCCGTTTGCGTTTTAGGTGACGATATAGTGTTCGAAAATATTCGATTACCAATTTTTTTTTATATTTGAATCGATTTTTATTAATCCAATATATGCCATTTCGATCGATAACCTTTTGCTTTCTTTGGGCTAAAATAATTATTCCATCAGTGTAGAATATCTGGGTTTTCTAAGCAAAAAATTAATCCAATTGCGTTCTGCAGGCCTCTACGGAATTTATTAGAATTCTACAGAAATCGAAAAAAAATATCATCTGAAGGTGCAACGTCCCGGCTATATGGTAGATGACTCAAAACTTTACAGTTAAGCTCTCTCACTTTCTGCCTGGTGGATCATCAAAGATGTATGTGTATATCTGTTGATCAATTCTGGCAGTTTAAATTGAATTGCTTGTTTCAATCTCGTTAATTGTTAACAATAGAGATTAAAAACAATCGTTTGACTGGGTTGTAGAAGCTCATAATAGACAATTCGATTACAATCTCATCAGACAAACAGTATTATGTACCTTTATTGTTGTCAATCCTAGTTTTGCCATCATCTGCGAAGTTTCAGCATGCTTCGCCCATGATCTTTCGCACATTATAGTTGTATGTGATCCACTTTTCATCGCCTCGTAATTATGCGCTTCAGAAATGGTTCGATTTCGTTCAGTTTTAGCAGTGAATCCCAAATGGAAATTCAGTTTATTCAGTTTTTCACTCTTAATTCATGTGACACCTAAGCAGAGAGCTTCCTTGTGTATCTAGCTTTCTTCAAATGGTTGATAATCGTTTGGTGATGAATGCCTAGTTCCCTAGCAACATCCATGCTGTTTACATGCTGGTCTTTTTCAATTTTTTTTCATGTTTTTCGACTTTTTAAGTAATTGATCGACCAGAGCCAAATGCACCTTTAACAACAAAATTATTGGATCGAAAACGTGCAAGCCATTTCGCTGCTGTTTTTCTAATTACCGCATCGTAAACCTCACAAATTTTTCAGCAACCTGCGATGCATTCTTACGATTTTCATAATACATAGATACAGTGACGCATGTTAGTATAAGCACACCCTTAATTTGAATTTTTCTACCTTCTCTCTCCTTTATAAAATGCATTATTCAAAACAAGTTCCAACTCATATTGCTTACTGAAGTAATGCTAACTGCAGATTCTGTGATGAGGAGATGGAATCACCAGAGAAAATACTGGGTATATGTGAAGCACTTTTCAGATACTAGGTAGGGAGTTATCATTCTAAATTTCGTTAGATCGATGAGGTTGGTGAGATATTATAGTGAAATCCTATATGGATGGAGTGCTGTACAATAGATCGAGAGGTCGCATTACTTTAATACGTCAATGATAATAATAAAAACGCTAACCTGCATTAAGTGCAAAAAGTTGTTTTCGTTGTTGTTTTTTAATTATTGCAGCTTAAAAATACCACCAAAAATTGGAACATATTCGTTTATATACACTGGCTAAATTTCCTACAGGAAAGCCACAGTTGTTTAATTTTCAATAATAAATTAATCCTTAGTCTTAATTACTTATTGAAAAAACACTATTTGGTACCACTTTAATCAAATTTTCCAGCACACCAAATCTTACTAAGCTCCCTAATTACCAAATGGTACTCTAACACAATTTTGTAAAGCAATTCTTAAGCCTTTTGTCCAAAACTTTTGAGTGACATACAGTCCATATGATTCTTCATTGGATTCAGTGCAAGCCATTCAATGACTCTTTAGAAACGTAAATGGCGGCGCTATCCTCTTGAAAAATGCTCTCTTTATCCATTTGATCACTCACAAATCCATGCATATTTATTAACCCATTTTTGGAGATACGACGCTCCGAACGGCAGATGCACTAGTTAGAGAATAGTTTTATAGCGTAGTGCGCATAACCAGTCGATAGTCATGTTATGAGAATGTTGAAGGTTGTCAGATGGTTTGGCCTGTATTTGAACCCAGGACCTCTTATTAGGTAGGCGGGTGTTTAACCTACCAACCTACCTACCTAACCTGCAATTTATAATAGGAAAGCAAAATATGATAGTAATGTTTTGAATTTTCACACGTTTTTAAAAGTAGATGACTTTTCACAGAATAATGCGATTTTAATAATGTTTTTAAACAAAGTGAAGTTTAAAATGACACCTTTCAAACAAGCTAAGTTTACTCTTGCCTGTTGCAATATTTAGGGCCATTATTATAACTTACCATTAACTAAAGGCAGGATTTTAACACATAGATAATTTGATTTTCATTTTTATAAGTATACAATAAGGTAAAATGAGCGTTAAGCTAAAGGGAAGATCATTCTACCTGTAACTTTTAAAGTTAAGTTTAAGATCGCAAAAAAAATGAATAAACATAACAAAAAGAAAGCACTGCGTTTTTATAGAACTTGTTTATTTTGGCAAATGTTATCGATATTGCTCCTGCAGGGTCATATTTTTAAAAAGTTAACTTTGCTTTACAAGTAAGTTGTAATAACGAAAAAAGTTAAAGGTGACTTTAAAGTTCACTTTAGCTAAAGTTACCTTTTACTAAATCCAACTTTAAAGGCAAGTTGTAATAATTGCCCTTAATATTTTATAATATTTCCACAAATTATTACATTTTAGAGCCATCTACCGACAATTTGTAACCGAAGTTTTTTCAACAACTAATATTTAAAATGAATTGTATATTTTTTGTAAATGGTGGCATAAAAAAGTTCCCTAATTATTGCAGCATAATTATTTATTATCTGTTTTTTTGTTTGGTTTTAAAATTTTTGCAAAATTAGTAAAGAATACCAAAAAGATAAATAAAAATAAAATTAAATAAAAAGAAACGAAAAACAATAAAAAAATTTATCAATATTTTCGAAGCCCCTTTAAAAGTCATCTAATGTGAGCGAGTGACATTAATATGTGTTTGGTGTTATAAAATACTATATATTATTCAAAAAAAAAAAAAAAAAAACATTTCTATTTTAAGTTACTTATGTATGTAATTTACATATTATAGTTATACACATATATACATACATTAATATGTGGTTTTTGTAGTATTTTTGTTAAAATAATATTTATAAATAAAAAATAAATATTTTATATTAATAATGAATGTGGGTCTTGGAAAAAAAATAATAAAAATATGTCATTTATAAAAACAATGCACGTTTTTTAAAATCAAGGTCGGCTTTAAACAAAAACATTGTTTGTTATAGAAAATGGTATGAACATGGTCGTTAATCGAAAAAGTCAGGAGAATTCGGTTAATTTTTAAATAGTTTTATCAAAATAATCAAAATTGCAAGCAATTTAATGATATGATTCGTTAGTACGAGGGTAGCTCAATAATATTTTGAAATTCTGTTTTTCCACAATATTAATTTTGAATGCAATACTGCTACCGATAATGTAATATAATGGTGGTTGGGTCAGGTCCAAGACTATCTTTGGATAATGACCAATATTGATCTATTGCGACTCTCCTTGCCGTTAACATGCTTACTACGCCAAGGAACCGGACCCGCTCTTCAATGGGAGTGTCAACAAGTCCTTCTATCTCTGCCTATATGCCCGCCTCTATGCATGTAGGAATCTATACCTCCTGTGCGCTAGTGCCACACAGTTAGTGATCAAGTGCTCTATTGACTACTCTTCACAGTGGAAACGGCAGTTCCTATTGGTGGATATACCCATTCTGTACAGCTGCTTATTACAGACGTAGCGGCGCGTAAATGCCTTAAAAGTGTTCTTTTCTTTTCTTTCACACTCTTCTAGGGAGCATATTGGCTTTCCACAAAGCATATATTGCTTTGTTTCAGTAGCCGGCTAAGTTGGTGATCTACTCTAGCTCGCCTCCATATGATTGTGCTGATGATCCTTACTATTGACTACTCTTCACAGTGGAAACGGCAGTTCCTATTGGTGAATATACCCATTCTGTACAGCTGCTTATTACAGATGTAGCGGCGCGTAAGTGCCTAAAAAGTGTTCTTTTCTTTTCTTTCACACTCCTCTAGGGAGCATATTGGCTTTCCACAAAGCATATATTGCTTTGTTTCAGTAGCCGGCTAAGTTGATGATCTACTCTAGCTCGCCTCCATATGATTGTGGTGATGATCCTTACTTAGCATTGTAATTTTTTCCCTGATCATTCGTCTGATGCTCGTCATCATCGCCAGAGGTAAGCTGGATGGTCAGGAGACCATCAGCTTGTCTGAAGAAAGGTTGAAGTCCTTTTATTAAACACTTGAAACCGCAATTAAATTTTTTTCAGCCATGTCCTCTGCTGGGTACTCTTACATGGGCAGCTTGTGTTGTATGCGTGCGTTCTAAATACTACACCACGCCACCCCCCACAAGTGTCCTTAGGCTTTCTCTATTCCTTTCCAGTTTCTGAGCAAACTCCGCCCTCGTAGCGTCGAAGTACATAAACCTTTCGAAATGGTCGAGACCACTAGTTTTGTTCCAAAGTTCCTTCACGGTAGATGTTGACCATTTTTTATCTCCCGTTGAAGCCAAAGGGTGAAAGGCCCCAAAGCCCCTGTTGTTCCGGCACTGAGACCTGCGTTATTTGATTCCGCTTGATAAATTGTGGTATTATTGCATAAAGTTGTCGAACTGAGTGATATGGGTGACTATATTCCTGCTCAGATTCGAGTAATGCCCTGCCTTCCGGCAAGTTAAGCAGCTGCCTTTTCTCGTCCACCCTCGGTCATCAGAGCTTGCTTCCACTTGTCATCAAAGACATTATTGGCCCATTGCCGTTATACGCAGACAGCAGATAGAGATCGGTATACCAAACCTCTTCCTCACCGATAGAATCGAGACCTATCTTGCCACCATATTGCTGTGATTCGTCACCCAAATAGGATTGATATCATCACCTCTAGTGATGACAGACATTTTATTAATGTCAGGGACTCAGTGAACATAGCCCCCAAGGACCTAATAGCGGGCTGACTGTCCGTATAAATGCAGACTTTCCGAACCGTTGTAACACTATCACTTAATAAGTCAGCAACCTTACCAATAGCGGTTACCTTCGTTTAAAACACACTGCAATGATACGAAAATCTGTAAGATCCATCTTTAAGATCCACAGAATGAACGCCATAGCCTATCCCACCATCAAGCTATGATCCATTCGTGAAAAATCGAATACTTTCCGTATTCCACTCTCTTGCCTTTTTCTAGGTATTCTTATTCGGAATAAATGTCTTTAGATTGCTCACTTGTGATAGGCATGGGACACAGTAATCCGTCCTTAAGGTAGACAAACAAATCCAGCAGAGTACTCCGATAATCTAAGACCACATTCACTGTTTATAAGCTGAGACATAGATGCAGTCGGTTCGGCCATTATATCAGCTGTCTAGATATTCATAATGAACTTAGTGCCATACCTGGCGTTGTGCACAATGCCCCAATGTATGACTCTGTAGTTGCTGAAGAAACTGTGTTTAGGAGCATTGTTATTGCTCGCATGAGACATATAAAGTACGTCCTAGACCCCCTCAAGGTCAAAAGATGACCAATAAGGTTGTCTGCCTTCTATGAATGGAGATTGCTTGCATAGCAGCCTATTTCTTGTTGTGTTAGGCTTAAAAGAGCTTCCATGTCTCTGATTCGAGTACATTTTATGGCCTTTGGCATGCATCTCAATCAAAATTGTCTTTTCTGTGAAATTTCGGATTAAATACTTTTCTGCAATATTCGAAAATTTCGAACTTACATTCGAAATTCAAATTTTTATAACAAAATGTTTACTTTATTATTTAAATAAATAAATAACCATTTAATAATTTTTACTTTTCGCATCTTTCTTTTAGCCTCCTCCATAGTGCCCTGCCGTCGTGATGATCCCGATTTGGATAATTGTATTATTACAGCGGTAGAGAATTTGAGACCTTTATTAGCTCGTGGCGACTTAGGCGATGGTTATCGTTCACCTCCCTTAGAACCGCTCTATTTGGATAATATCGAATTGGGTCAAGGTGGTCAATTTAATGCAGTCTTTAGTGATATGGCAGTGAAAGGAGGCAGTAATTTTATAATTAATAAGTTAACGTAAGTTTGGTAGCATATTTAGGAAAATAAATTAAATTTAATTTTTGTTTATTTTGTTTATTACAGAGCTAATGCTTCCGATCTGGCTTTTGATGTAATACTGACTTTACCTCGCATAGATTTCACTGCGAAATATTTAATGAAATTAAATATTTTATTATTAAATCTACAGGGTAGTGGTAATGTTAAGGGTTATGCTGGTAAGTTTTATAGAAATTCTTTTTTGGCAGACTTTTAAAATTTTTCTTTTAATTTCTTCAATTAGAAAACGCCAAAGCTTTAGTTAACATTCGCGGCGTACGTGTACCTCAAGATGGTGTTGAATATGTTCGTTTCACCAGGTTGCCACTGAAAATCAATATTGATGTTTTCAAAATGCATTTGGATAATTTATTTAACGGTGATCGTGTTTTAGGCGAAGTTGGCAATAATATTATAAATGAGAATCGAGATTCATATTTAACTGAAATCCTACCGAGTCTGGAGAAGGGCCTATCGAAAAAGTTCTTAGATATAGCCAATATGCTAATGGCAAATACAACATTTGATGAAATATTTCCCTTGTAAAAGGCATATTTTGTAAATTATTTCTTTAATTTTTTATTATTATTATCACCATCATGTATTATATACATACATAAGTTGTGTAGTTTATACATATTATTTTAAGGGGTCTTTTGTTCATAAATTAATTACAATTAAATTAAACATTTAACATAAATTATAATTATATTTGTTTCAATTATAAAAAAATCTTCGATCGTTAACAAGTTTTCTTTGATAGATAGTGGTTCGAATACGCAGCAGAGGTCATTATGAATAAACTTAATTGCGGCTTCAAATGTTTAATAAAGAGTCCCCTGACCTTTCAACTTACCTCTGGTGGTGATGACAAACATCAGACAAATGATCAGTTGAAAACGCCACCTACTGGAAAAAATTACAATGCTGAGCTAAGAATTCTCGTCGCCACCGGGGTCGTTGTGGGGCCGAAACTAGAGGCGGCACGAGTTTGTATTTACGCTCACGTGTCACTAAGCCTGACCAGATTTATTACGGTGCCACGGGAATCGGGGGCCCCAGGTATTCCGATCTCTGGCCGATTGTTGGGTGGGTCCATTTGTGGGAGCTTCGTGATAGCTGTGGTTTAGACCTAAAGCGCAGGCAAATCGTAAGCTCGGTTGCATCTCCTCAACCAGATGCTGTGACCCATATCACGGTAGGAGTTTAGATAGTCTTCGACTCCCCACCAAGGTGTGATGGTTATCCCACAAATTCAACAAAGTTGCGCTATAGGATACAGGACCCCTACTATAATCAGAGTTTAGCAACCGATATATATATATGTATATACCAGGCATGCTGAGGTCAACAGGCTCAACACGTTCCAATCATCACCAACACTAATTATCGAGCATAACAAGTATAGTAAATTCTTAGGTCAAGAGGCTCACCACGTACCAGACCGTGACCAACACCACCACCACCTGCGACAGGAGAATCTCTCAAGCATAACAAGTAAGGCAAACCACTTTGATTAGTGATTATCATATGAAACAAGAAATCTCTAGCTACACTTTCCCATTAGTTTTTGATCAATCGTCTATTTCCCAGAGAAATACCTGCAATAGGACTCTCGAGTATGATAAGTGATTATCATTTGAAAGAGGAAATCTCTGGCAGTGCCCCACTCATTCATTACTTCTCGATTAATCGAGCTTTTCCCAGAGAATCGAAAGCCGATATTAAGATGCATGACATGAGTCAGTATGCTGGCTATAATGCCTTCAGTCCGTTAACCATTTCATATGATGCCTTGGGTCAAATATCAAATATGGTATGATAATGGTTTGATACTAAGCACCGACGTGTCGATTACGGTACGGCAACATTGGCTGTTGGATTTATCGAAACAACAACAGCGAAGTTTTCATTTGGGCATATTTACTATACCAAAGCGGACATAAGATCACTAGAGCATATGTCTAACACCACGAGCATTGGTCATGAATGCTAGATGTCTGTGCAAAAGATGACGAGACATTCGACGGTTACTCTAAATTGGGATTCTAGATGTGGAGACAGTGAAGATAATTCCATGCCAGATTAACTTGCACAGGCAAATAACTCTTTGGATATTTATGGAGTGATTGAGAACATCGAAGACAACTGATATAGCAGAATCTGCAACTCATGGCAAACGAACGGTGGGCAAATTAATTCTTCTATTACGAGACCCGGAAATTTGACTGCATTTAAATGGCCAAAAACCGGACCAAATGTTAAAACTGTCAATCGACTATAGGGCTCTAGATAGAAATGCTCAAAAGCTCAGAATAAATTAGGTTCGGTTCGAAAAGCAGAGCAACCGCAATACACCCAGAGACCAGAAATGTCCTTTGTGGAAAGCGTTTTAGATATAGAAAGAAAAACAAAGAAAAGATAAAGGTAAAAAGGGAAAGAAAAAAGAAGAAAGAAAAAAAGAACGCAGAAGATGAAATAGGACACCATAGGAAAGAGTAGAACACCCTGAAAACCGAGCGTCACCTCGTAAGCCAGCTGATGCTTGATATAAAACCCTCCAGGTTACAGATCCTGGCTGACTAAAGAAACCTTGACCTAGGAACCTAAGCCCGTCAAAGACAGAGAACATGTTTCACGGTCTCGTCCTACTTGCCACATACATGGCAAAAAATAGGGGCGCGCGCTTCTCATAGCCCAGTCCTTGAAAGAAAACCTATCACAGTTTTAAGGGACTCTTTGCACATGTGAAGGACGCGTTCCGAATACTATATAGAATACTATATAATGATTTCTCAAGAAGCTGCAGTGACGAGGAGGGGAGAAGTCTATCGAACATCTTCTCTTCCACTGTCCGGCATTTGACGCATTGAGACTGTGTTCGTTTAATCTGAGAAAGATTCTACGACAAGCACAGCCTTGATAGGGGCAATTTGAATTAAATCCACGCTTTTAGTGAAGTGCAGTAGTGCCAAGCAGTGTTTAAAAAGCTGGCTTCCAAGCAGCCGTAGCACAAAATAAGAAATGTTGGCTGTGGCACCGGTTGTAACCATTTTAACAGCTCAGCCACATCGCAGCCAATGGTTTTCATTTTAAAGTTTTGGCTGTGGCTTTAGCTGTGAAAAATTAATAACGGCTGTCTATCGGTGGTATATTTTCACAGCTTCAGCGACAGCAGAGGATCGCATTATCAGCCGCAGAGCTGATGTCGTTTGGCCACCTCGGAGCTGCGATTTGACACCGTTGGACTATTATTTGTGGGGTGCCGTCAAAGATAAGTGTTACGCCAACAAGCCAGAGACAATTGACGCTTTAAACGACAATAATTGTGAAGCCATTGGTGAAATACAGTTGCACACAATCGATAATGTGCTTAAAAATCGGACAGATCGTATAGGCTACTGCATGGCCAGCCGAGGCAGCCATTTGAATGAAATTATTTTCCATTATTAACCGGAGGGATTGTACTTTCAAATAAAAAAGAAATTTGAGAAAATATTCAGTAGTTTTTTTTATAGCATTTAAAAAAAATTTATTTGGCAGCCCCTTTATTTTTATTTATTTATTTTATTTTTTTAGTATAAAAAAATACTACATATTTTCCTTTAAAAACAAAACAAAGAGGTCTATGCTTACGTCACGCACATTTTCATTTAAAGAGCGAAAAACTAACGGAACTCGGGAAAGAGTAATATCTAATATTTGATATATGGTTGATGCCCCTGTTTTCCGCATTTAAAGCCTCTGTAACAATGGTAAAAAGCAAACCCTGTCTTAAACCGCCGTCGCAATTAAAGCTTCTGCTCTGCTTGCCAATATGGAGCACCATAGCTACCCCCACGTAACTTTTACGTAAAATGGAAAATGTTCTTCTCGAAAACCTTCTTGTGTTTAATTTAATGGCCAGACAAATATATTTCTCGATCCAAATTCTTTAGAATAATGGAAATAGTTGATAGGGATGCAATCAAAATCCGCAGTCTTACCGCTATTCATCATTCCATCGCAGATATTATTTTATTTCCAATGGAATGATATGCGTCTATTTGACCGCTAGAATATAAAAAATGTCAGAGCTTTGCATTATATTCAGTGTTCTTTCGAAGTGGCCTCTTTAAATTAAGTTTCATTTCAATTTTAAATTTATTTGTAAAAGTTTTTCTAGCAAAATTTAAAGAACTCCTCCTGAGATACTAAGATATGATAAAACTATCTTTGAACTTGTTTTTCGTCCTCTAATAATCGAAATCGTTTTTAGGGATAGGCAGAACACTTAACTTAAACAGTGATGGGAGTAATTGAAAGTGCTTTAAGGCAAATTATACTTTTAATTCACATTTTAAAATAACTGACTACTCCCTTAGAACAAGAACACAAAAAAAAACTTCATGAAAAATGGGTTTTCCTTGACTACGTATAATTTAAGAGGCTTCTCCTTTTCTTCTTCTTAAAATATAATAAAATCTGTATTCGGTGGTAGCCTCGTACCACTATGTCCGCCCAATGCTTTTTGGGTTAGTAAGCTGAATAAAGAAAAAAAAAAAAAAAAATTAAAGTATGAAATACATAAAAAATAAAAATTAATTTCTCAAAGAGTGGCATCCATTAAAAAATGTTCAACAATTTTTTGTTTTTCTTTCCTTTTCCCTCCTTAAAAAAATACTTTTGCGTAATGTTGCTGTATTTGAGGATTATATAAGAACGGTGGGACAGTAGCGATAAAATTAACAAAATCTACTTTAATTAAAAATAATTGCTATATAAACCTTTGATTAGTAAAATTTTGTCCTTTGTCAACCTTAGCCATCTTTGATAAATAAACCGATTTTAGTTACAAAATGGATCAAAAAATTTGTCTGGCTTACGTCTAAATATTGCCAAATATTTCGCTAAAGTAGTCACAGCTTATGTCGAGTGTAAGAAATAGCGAAACTTATAACTTAGATAGTTTTTTATACTCTACTAGCTAAAACCCGGCGTGCTTCACTACACCTATCTTAATTATTACTTTGACCACTATCTTATGGCGTTTTCTTTTCTGACAAAAAATGTTGCACTTTGCTTATTCTTTGCCATAAAACGTTGTCAGAAATGAAGATATCAGATATCAGAGATTTTTAAAGACAACATAGTTAGAAATAGACACAGCAACCTTTTCTTGTGTCAATTTTTTAGAGTAGTAACACAAAGCGAGGGCAACAAAGTGCAACATTTTTTTTCACAAAAGCAAACACCATTAGCTATTACTTTTTAGCTTTTTCCCCAATTTTATCCCGTTCCGGTTCAAATCCAAACATTTAAAACAGCCTTTAGTTCATTTCAGAAAGGCACTATAGAATCTGCCTTTAAGCTGTATATAGTCTTTAAACAAACACACATTAATTTTTATGTAGCATATGTACATATTTAGATAACTTTTACCCGATGTGCTTTTTGCAATACCCGCTTATCCAATCTTTTCCCGCTTTTTGGCTGATGTGAATAAATAACGAAGCTTTAATTGTTGTGCTCCACATAAAAAGATTATATATTTAGTATATGAATGGAAGGTCCAATGCCCATTTATCCAATCTCTATTGACTGATGATGTGTAGTGCCCACGATGATGTTTAAACTTAATTTAGGAACTTCTATTATTACCGATCTCAAGATATACAGAAATTTATGTCTTTTATGTATTCGACTCCGCACATTTTTTAACTGATGATTTGTATTGACTATGAAAACATATAGACCAAATTCAGAACCTTACACCTTAACCATAATTAAAATAAACATAAAAATCAATATTTGATATGCACGGGAGGTACCACGCCCACTTGTTTAATTCCATCCACTTTTGAAATGAGGATTTGTGTCGACTATTGACTATTAAGCTGTTTGGACAAAATTTAAAAACTGTTACCATTTTGAGAAATACAGGCAAACAAATATTTATTTATTTTTGTATGGCACCGCCCAATAGTAATTTTTGAAATTTATATAGCCTATAGTTCCAGCCCGACATACAGAGAGATACCGCAAAAATTTCAAGGAAATCGGTTCGGCCGCTTAGCTGTCTATAGACTTAAAACAAACATACATAGAAACACACATTTTAATATATCGGGTGGTTTTAACCAGCGATTATTTCGAATCTGACAATACTTATGTCATTCTATTCTGTCACAAGATTCAGTATATTATCTCTACTTAATAGAGCTGCAAAACAATCGGTAGTACTAACGATAGCATCGGTAGTTTTGTTTTTGTTATAGTTTTTTTTCATTATCGATACTATCGTAAAATTCTAGGAATAAGGCCATTAAATGTAGTCAAAGTCACATTTACAAAAATTTGTTCGATCCAGGTTGTTAACCGTCCGTAAACTTTTATAGTTACATAGGGACACAGTTTAACAGCTTCTTAAATTTCTATTTATTTGAGTTTAATATGTATGAGTATGAATTGTAACTACAGTATAAATTGTTTTCAATTTGACCCAAATAAATTAAACTTCGTTTCGTCAGACCTCATAATATTGTTCTAATTATTACGGTGCAGGTTTTGCTTCCGTTTGCTGATAAATATTACATTTCCGGGACTCTTACCATATAGGAAAATAAGTTCATTTTTAAAGCTTTTTGATGACTTGAGTTAATCTTTGAAGTACGAATTAAAAGTTGATAGTTGTTTTACGCTTTCTTCCCATAGTCTCTGCAGTTTTCTTTCACTGGATCTTATTAATTACTTTAGAAATGGAACACTTCATGGTCTGAGCAATTTTCGTTACATATAAGGATTAATCTTCCATCAAAAAACTTCAATACATAAAATTTTATTACATCTTGGAAAAAAATAGTGTCCGTACTTTTGGTTTCAACACTGTATATTCATTATTTTTCTTTCCCTTTCACTTAAATTCTAATATTGTTGCAACAAGTAGTACTTAAAAGAATCCGATAGTATCGATTAGGCCGACTATCGATAGTTTTATAGCTCTACCACTGAAGGAAATAAATCGGTTTACGCTTGAGCAACATTGGGTTTTTGGAAATTTATCATCATTTAAAATCATCTTTTCGAATGAAACTAATTTCAACAGAGACAACTGAGAATTTAAAGACCAACATTCGTGATGTCATTGCCGAAATACGAACCCATGCATTCGAAACAGTTTTCATATGAATGCAATAATATTTTATTTCTTACCGGAACAATTGCACTTCACAACAAAAAATAAATTTGACAAAACCGAACCGTTTTTATTTTATTGCATTTTTATATTTAAACTTTTAAATGGCCCACCCTATATAAGACAGTCCCAGCCAGGGTCGAAGAAACATGGGAATGCTGGGTATCATCGTGTGTAGTACGCTTCTTGCCGGCAGCACCTGGGGTATGGATAAGGAGACCTTGTTAGCTACATATTAAACGATTGGTCGATCACAGGTTAATAATGCGTTTTCAGTGTGATCTCGTCGCTTAGTGATACCCATTTATCCCTGGCTGTATGCAAATTCTTCCGGTCAAGAAATACAATGTTATGTTCACTAATCAGTTACTCCTACCTTACACAGTTGGATACTCCCCCGAGGCATGTCAAAAAATACCTTTCTGTATAAGAGGAAAGTATACGCAGTTATGTGCAGGATCCTTTAGATAGCCACATGTAGCTTTGAACGACATTCACAATAACACTCTAAATACAGTGGTCGCAGGATACTGTATGAATGTTGTACTGGTAGATCGTCCACTACCAATGGCACATAGCGAGAAAATCTTGCACGCAAAATTAGACCGACTCTGGCACAACTGAGATCGAAATAGCTTAATGCCAACTGGTCCTGCATAGATCGTTTCATTCCTAATGTGTGCCCAGCTTATGTTCACGGTCCCTATGCTCTTCACTTTGTCCTATGAATTTATGTACGATGTATGCATATGCAGCAGAGTAGGAAGAGTGCTCGAATTGAATTCGTTCGTAAAGAACGATTCTTCTTGAGAGCCGAACTTTAAGAGAATTTAAAATGCGACTTGTAAGAATCAAAAATAAAAGAATTTAAAAAAAATTCGGAACGCAAACCGAGTTGAAAAGCATCAAAACGACTTGAAAACGAGCAATTCTTTTTAGTAAATGTTGTTTGTGTAATATAAAGCATACATGCCATACAAAAATATACATACATACACACATACAAATGCAATAGTATTACGCATTTAATCTTACACAAACAACATGCACTGAAATGAATAGTTCGTTTTCGATTCTTTTTTGTTCATTTTTAATTAAATTTGAGCTCACGAGTTAAAGAACAAAACTCAAATTATTAAAATTATTAATTATTCGTACTCACGAATTAAAAATAAAATTTACGAGCATTATTAAAACTCTGCTTACGAACCGAGTTTTTATGTACTATGATATGCAGTACATATTTCGGTATAGTCAACAGGTATATCTTCATATTTACTAATGGCAAAGCGGCCATAAGATCCATTTTAAGTCTATATAACACATCGAAAATTGTTTATAAATACAGGGTGTCTCTGGATAGGACAGCAAGACATTTGAGGGTTATTTTTAAATGGGTTTCTGGATGTGGGCACTTCAGAGGACTTATGAAATTGCACAAACAGTTACCGCTTTATGAATTGATTGAGAACATCTGAGGTAATTGTTGTAGCTGAAGCACAATCTTATGACAAAAGAGCCTATAAGTTCCACATTTGGATAGCCAGTGAAGACATCAAGTATTGAAACTGCCCAAATCACATGTTAAGAGTATATTTTAAAAATACTTTCGCCGACTCTTTTCTGCAATTGCTCTACTGTACCTCAGTTCATATTACTCAAAAGTGAAAATTCATTAAGGCCTAGTCATTTTTCTTGGACGAAATAAATAAAAATTAAATAACAACAGCAACAACAACAAAAAGACAACAATGTATACACTTAAAGGCGTTAAGTAAAAAATGAAAAGTATAAAATGTAATCTAAAGTATACACTTACAAAAGAAGCACAAAAAAATCTTAAAAAAAGAAAGAAACAAAAAAAAAAATCCTTGAATGGACATTAATTCTCTACCCCCACTCTTAGATCAAATTTTTAATGAATACTTTTTTCGAAAAATTTCTAATAATGTTGTTGTTGTTGCTGTTATGCTATCTTTTCTGACAACAAATGGTAAGAGAAAGACCTACTAAAACACCTGAATTAGAGAAGCCCTTCTTTATTCATTAGAAATGCTTGGAAAAACGCGAATGTAAAGTTGCGACCCCCTTTCTTTATGTTTTGAAGGGCTTCTTCTAAGAAAATGTAAAATGAAACCGTGTAAAACAACAACAGCAACAGCAACATTGGACACTTATCAAAAAAAAAAAAAAGAGAAGAAAAAGCGAAGGACCCATTTAAAAAATTGTGCGTAATTCACGAATTTTAAAAATAAACAAAAGAAAAGCAGCCCACAAATAAAAAGAAAAGAGGAGGAATACCGAAACAACAGCAAGAAACGGATTCAAAATATTTGAGAAAAAAAAGAAAGAAAAATGAAAGGCAACGAAGTGGCCATTAAAATAATTTTAAGCAAAAAGCCTCACTTTTGTTGCTACTGCCACTGTTGTTGTTGTTGCTGTTGTTGGCAAATCTTAACAAAAGCCTTCTTCTAAACAACCAACGGCCATTATACGGCTTAAAAAATATTTAAATATTTCTCTACACAAACAAATATGAATAGAAACCATGAATCAAAACGTTTGTAACATTTTTGAATATTTGAGGAGCTTTTTTGAGGCCTACTACGTAAAAAATATTTAAAACTATAGGGTCCGCCAAATAATTTTTTTTTTGAAAATGAAATTTTAAAAAAACCACTGAATATTTTCTCAAATTTATTTTTTTATTTGAAAGTACAATCCTTCCGGTTAATAATGGAAAATAATTTCATTCAAATGGTTGCCTCGGTTGGCCATGCAGTAGCCTACACGATCGATCCAATTTTTAAGCACATTATCGATAGTGTGCAGCTGTATTTCACCAATGGCTTCACGAATATTGTCCTTTAATATGTCAATTGTCTCTGGCTTGTTGGCATAACACTTATCTTTGACGGCACCCCACAAATAATAGTCCAACGGTGTCAAATCGCAGCTCCGAGGTAGCCAAACGACATCAGCTCTGCGGCTGATAATGCGATCTTCAAAAACAGGGCGTAAAACATCGAGTGTAGCTTCGGCTGTGTGGCACGTAGCGCCGTCCGTGAACAAAAATTCGTTCAACATGGCCCGATAATGATCGCCAACGACGGCTTCTCCTTGCTCATTTTCGAAGAAAAATGGCCCAATTATGCTTCTGGATCAAAATCCGCACCAAACAGTGACTCGTCTTGGGTGTATCAGCTTTTCAATGTATGCGTGCGGGTTTTCTGTGCCCCAAATGCGAAAATTTTGCTTGTTTACCCGCCAAGATCAAAATGAGCTTCATCTGAAAAGATGATTTTTGATTCTGCAACATTACCATGATTTTCAAAGTAATATCTCAATATTTCCCAGCGTTGTTCAAGCGTATACACAACCATATTCGTTCAGCGGAAGGATAAAACTAATTATCTGTCAAATCAGACATGAGCTAAGTGTTACCATTCACGAAATAAGTACTAGTTGAAAAAAAACCTTAGATGGCGGACCCTATACTTAGTATTAAAATAATATTTTTTACTAGAGGCCTATTTCTCAACCAAAATTTATTAAAAGAAAAATTTCATGACCACCTTTGACCAGCAAACGCTTTAAAAGAGCTTCTGGGACGACTGAGTGCATATATTTATTCAGATTGGATATTCGTATGCCAAGATCATGGCGACAATTATTTTGCAGAGAATATCTTCTGTGTTGGGTCATATATAGTCTAAAAATCAAGCCAAGTGTTGAACACATCAATATAGTTCGTATTATTATTAAACATTCTCGGGAACATAACTCACTTTTAATAATTTTTCTGCAAATTTTGAAGGTGCTTTGACACAGCTCTGGACTGCAATTTGGAATACCGAAATGTATCGTAAGTTTGTTATGTATAGGCACAGTGCAGAGTGTGGGATGCAAAGTCGACTCTATTATTATTAGAAGTGCGGCAGGTTGTATCCTATCTCCTACATTTTTCCTCTTGCTTTTAATAAGTGAAAGATTTATGTCTAATGATCTACCGTAGACGTGGAATCCAAGTTGAAAAGATTATCAATAAATGCTAGGTATGTGGGCCTGAAAATAAACTACGGAAAAACGAAGATAAATCACAATTTGTTTCGATATATAAAGCCCACTTATAGATAAAGGCAACATTATTAAAGACGTGTAAAACTTTAACTTTATCTTGAGTATCTATTAATGATGGCTCCGTTATGGATATTTATGATCGTATTAACAAAGTCAGAGTTTGATTTTCTCTGTCACTTTTCTAGAGAGCAGATTGTCTTTCCACAAAGCATCCATTGCTTGTTTCTGTTTCACTAATCACGTTGTTTTTTTTTTAGCGAAGTACAAGATTAATCTACTGTAGCCGGGGTTGGCAAAAATCCAGGTTTAAAAAAAAACCCAACCCACCGGGTTTTATTGGGTTTTTTGATGTGTTTTTTTTTGGGTTTTATAAATACTTCCAAATTTCTTTCAAGTCGACAGTATTTTTTGTTCGTTTATACAAACTCGGCGTTTTAGTATCTATAAAGTAATTTTTCATTCTTGGTGGGAGCAAGTCGTCATTGTGTACTATGAGTTGGTAAAACTGGATGATCGAAGTAGTCTGCCATTACTTCGTTTGAATCGTGCGTTATAAGAAAAACGGCAGGAATATAAGGAGAGACATGATTAAGTTACTCTTTTGCATGACAATAACCGACCTCGCGACGCAAAAGTTTCAAAACAATTATTAGAAACGATCTAATGCCGCATCCACCGTATTCTGCGAATATTACTCCGTCGGCTGTTACGACGGATACAATATACTCACACTTCTTTATACAGGCCTATGACGACCTATTTGTATTATGGAACACATTCGCTTTAAGCGTAATTTACCTCGTTCCACGGTTAAGAAATCCTGGATTCTTCGTTTTTTAAAAAAAGTGTAAGGGAAGCAAATGCAACACATATTCATCTCGTTTAAAGGCATTTCGATTTACGGCCTACGTTTTCAAAAACTATTTAGGGCGCATAAGGAGATATGAGTTTAGCTTTTAACATGTCACCGAATCATTGAAGAAATACAAAATTGGCTTCAAAGTTGGAGCGCCTTAAAAGACGAAAGGTTTTTCTAAAACGGAATTTGGAAATTAGCTCAAAAGTGGAGAAAGGATGTAAGCAGTGATTTGATACATTTTTTATTTGATTATCTGTTTGAGGTCAAAAACAGAACAAATAAATTTGTAGTCCCAATAGGTAATAAACTACGAAAACCTTTAAAGAAAAAGACCCACCCGGGTTTTTTAATTATAATACCCAATAAAACCCAGTTGGTTGCCAACTCTGACTGTAGCTCGCCTCCATATGATTGGGTAGTGGTGAAGGTAATTGCTAAGTGGTGGTGATCCTTACTAAGCATTGTAATTTTTTTCACAAAAGGTGGCGTTTTCTTCTGTTCATTCATCAGATGCTTATCATCATCGCCAGAGTTAAACTGAAAGGTCAGAGGGGCTTATTTTTGGATTTGCCGGAGGGAGGTTAAAGTTTTTTTTTATTAAATACTCGAGGAACTGGGGATGTAAGCTTTGGCCGCTTGTGTTGTATGCGTTTTATCTAACCATTACATTACCCCTTTTAAACAATGTATTATAAAAAAAAGATGCGGATAATTGTAGTGTTAAATGATTTTTTGTGTCCACGACATGGAGCTTTACAAGGTTGACCATTAACACAATTTAGGTCTTTATAAACCGGATTTTGAATAATACACTTTGGTAGTGAAATCTGGGGCTGCTGAACTGAAAATTGGACAACTTAAATTGACCTTGATAAAACAGAGGAGTAAAGAAGTGGGAGACTGGAAGATTGCATGAACCGGAACGATAACAAATATTTTTACCGGCAATTGATGCGGAAAGACCTTGGTAATGAGCTTGCTTTTTGAAGAGATGACAACGGGAATATGAACACAGATAAGAATGTTGTACTGAGTATTTGGAGTGACCACTTTTCAAAATTGATCATGGAAGAGGAGTCTGACGATGACGACACCCTAGTTGTGGAAGACGATGAAGACTGTCCACATCGCAGCGGTGATAAGGTGAAAATGGCGATAGCGTGCCTCGAGAATAATAGAGGTGCCGACCTACTAAAAGGTTTGTCCTATTTATAAGAAGGCTAATCCCAGTCTCTGCTCCAACTATCGTGGGATAAGTCTGTTACCCATCTCATAAAATTTTATACAGCGTAATATGTGAGCGACTGAAACCTATCGTTGGTAAACTGATTGTCAACTATCATTGCGGTTTTGTGCCAGGAAAATCTACTACCGATTACCCAGGAGAAACATATCGAAAAATACCATCGATTAATCAACTACAAGGCTACAAGAGTTGAGATTCGAATACCTGCCAAGCTTGTACGACTGTGGAGGATAATGCTCACGGATACAAAGTCATCAGATTAGATAGGTAATGATCTCTCGAAACCGTCTGCAACTAAAAAATGACTCAGACAGGGAAACAGTTTGTCATACAATACCTCTTCGATATTTTAATGGGGGAAATATTTAGTAAGAGATGCCGCGGTGAATACGCAGAATTGAAAAATACTTAGCTTGGTGGCTACTGAGGTCAAGACGAAATTAATGGTCTCAACGAACAAATAGACAATTCGCCTTGGACTATTATTAGATGCAAACGATATCAAGTCTGAAGTGTGAATAACTTTGTTTAATTCGTTTCCGCCATGAACAGAAATAAGACTGCCAGTTTAGAGATAAAAAAGAGATTCTTGCTTGCTGAGAGATGCTATTTTTGACTTTGTAAGTATTTTCGTGCTAAGACCTTGAGTAGATAAACAAAATTTCTTATATACAAGACGTTAGTTCTACCAATTTTGCTGTATTACAGATGAATCCATCCTAGAAGTTTTTGATAGAAAACTTCCCTGCAAAATTTATGTACGCTTTGTCAACACCGATTAGATAACGAGCTATAGGAATTATATTCTGGCATTGATATTATTAAGCGCATTAGTAAACAATTGATACACTTACTAAGTCATGTGAAGCCAATGGATGAGACTGACCCTCTCGAAAGATGTTCGGAATCAGAGATCTAACGGAAGAAAGCGCTACCAAGACTGAGTGCGACTAATCGGAGAAGAAGCGCATAAAAATCGAAGTTCTTAGATTACTGTACGATTGAGGGTGTAAATAGCCTTTGAAGAAGAATCAACAATCAAGTCTCTTTTTGCGTTAAGGACCAAAGCCACAACCATCCTGCACGCTCCATTAAGAACAACATCCAATCAAGGGTAGTAATCTAAGTGTCCCTAAATGATCTATTACGCCTTTGGAATGAGTATTTTTTCCTTCGTCACTCCTCTAGGGAGCATATTGGCTTTGTTTTAGTTTCTTTAAGCAATTTGATATATCAAGCTAAGTAGATGACTAATCCGCTGTAGCTTCCTCCATATGATTTTTTTTTGTGTAGTGGTGAAGACCTTGCTAATTGGTTGTGATCTTTACTTTAGCATTGTAATTTTTTCCCAGTAGGTGGCGTGTTTTTCCTGATCATTCGTCTGATGTTTGTCATCATCGCCAGAGGTATGCAAGAAGAGTCAGGGGAGCTTTTTTCTTTATTTTTTTTAAGATAGAGTTGTCTGGAGGGAAGAATTTAAAGCCTTCTTTGTTATTAAACATTCGAAACCACAATTAAATTTTTTCTTCATCATGTCCTCTGCTGGGGATCGAAACTGGGTCGTTTGTGTTGTTATGTGTGCGCTCTAACCACTACACCCTGCCACCCCTTAATGAGTTACAGAGGGAATATTATTGTATAATGCTCGTATATAAAGAAAACTCTCTCCAAGGTCTGACCAAAGACTTAATTCTCCTTTATGTTCACCAACTGGGTGATGAGTAAGTTTATATGCCAATTCCTTTCAAAACTATTTCTATTGCAGTTTAGGGTATTCTATAGTCTGTTTGGACTTTAACTTTCTTATTTGTATTATATGGTTTTTTCTTTAATAATACAAATTCACGTAAAAAGAATCTTAAAACGCGTTATGTATGCGTGGCCATTAACGATTTCTTTTCGTGCATTTTTCACTTAAAAAAAATGGGTGGTACGGTACTAGTCTGCGGGGCAGTGAGTTATAGCAGCATCAGTTAAAGTTGGAGAGCGTAATGAGCGATTGGATAGATACTGCTACGGCTAGCATTGATTTTTACAACATCAGCCATTGAAGGGGTGCTTATGATGAACGGACACAAGAAATAAAACGGTAAAAACTCTTCAAATTTTTAAACAAAAAGAAAAATCTTTTTCTTTTCCTCATTTAGAGAATTACCTGCGCGCGTTTTTGATTTTATAGAATAAGAAAGAAAATTTATTAATTATTCAAAACAAGTCGACATTTTTAGCATACAACAGAAAAGAGGGAAAAAGGCTTCTTTACAAATACATTTCTCTTTATTCGTAGGGGTATGAGTTAATATTTAATGCGAATCCTGAAAAGAAGAAGGATTTCTGTTGAAGCATACATATGCTTTAAGAAATTTTATTTTTCTTTTTCTGGCATTTAATTTTTTGTGTGATATACGAGTAATTTTTGTAAAAAGTAATTTAAAAAAGCCAAAAACGTAAACTTCTTTTATCAAAATGTTTTTCTCTTTATAATATACAAGTGAATGTATTTTTTTAATATTTAATTCTAATTGTATTTGTAAAGTTGTTACGCTCTTTAATATTTTCATCATCTGTATGTCTGTCCATAATGCATTTGCCATAAGTTATATCAGATAAATTAGTTTTGACATTAAGCTTTAAGTATGTTACCAGAGAGTAGTAGTATATGACATTCCTCAGTTAATAAGTTTAGTCCAAAATAAAATAAAGACACACATTAAATGCCTTCGCATTTAGGCTCAATCATAAGTAGCATTAAATTTCATTTTTAATGGCGCAAATAATTGAATTATGAATTTTAAAACATGACCTCATCCCCCCTCCCTCTTAAAATTCTATATAATGAGATTTAAGGCAAAATTACGAAATAAGTATTTGCCAACAAAAGATAAAAAGAAAAAAGAGCGTAACAAACATATGGGCAATTCACTTAAAGAAAGTGAAATATAATTTGCAATGCCATTCAAAAAATGTAAAATCTATGCACACTTTTTCCAAAACTGTATACAATTTATGTATGTTTTAAAAATGTTATCTCCGTTTTATATGGAAGTTAAATAGCGCATCCTGTCGCAGCCAAATTTGTTACCACTTATTTATTTCTTTACTAGATTTGCTTGAAGGCTAAAGCTGAGGCCAACGCAGAATTGCTAACACCTCGGTTTTGCTCTGGCCAAATGAAAGGAGTCAGTCATTATGAAACTATTAAAAAAAGTTGATTCCAGAATTTGCTCGAATTGGTGAGGAACTTCAATTATTCAGTTTTTTGGTTTCAAATGGAAAGCTAACTAAAACACAGATAAAGATATGAACGAAGTACAATGTCATCTATAACAACGTCTCTGAATTGGTTGCTGCAAACGATTCCTTTGAGGTAGTTATCGACCACTTTATCGCACATTTCAGCCAGTATCTAGACGATAACTTAATAAATGTTGGCTTTTAAATGTTCCACATTAGGGGACTATTCGTAACGGCGTCAAATCGCATGATATTGGTGGCTAATTGACGTTGCCAAATCTAGAAATTTTATGACCGAGAAATTTCTCATGCTTTTAGTTCTTGGCATCATCTTATTGAAACCACATATCGTTCAGTTCATAGCCTTCAAGTGCAGGCCAAAAACGGCAGTAATCATAAGGCGGATGCGATGGTTTTCCACAATCACTTGGGTTCTTGTTGACTTAAGCACAAAGTAAGAAATGACCTGTTTGTACAAGACATTCGATAATAACTTCACCTTCGAAAACAATTTTTGGTAGCGAAACGAAGAAGAATTCATAGAGTTCACCCGTCTCTAAGTTTCTTTCTCTTCGATCTCGAAGAGATGTCTATGATATCACCAGCGAAACTTTAGCAAAATCTAAAGCGAATAACTTTAACGACATCATTTAATATTTATTTTGATATGGCTAAACAATCTTTTTTAATAGTTTGGTATTAGTTCGAGAACGCAACTCTTGCTCTTTCCTGTTTTTGATTTTACTTTTTACCTCGCCATACTAAAAACGAGAGAAATTATTTATTCGATTTTATGCTCGAAAAAAATAAAAGTTTAATATCATTTATAAATATTTGGCAAGAAGTTAGCTAAGAAACTTTCTTTATTTGCTTCTTCGCTAATAGTTCGCTATTGAGAACACTTGCTTATTTACGACAGTTTAGCATATATTTTTGTTAAGAAAGTTCTTCACTAATAGCGAACCACCGCTTATTGCAAATCTCCAAGCTAAGCGGGGAGCTTCCTCGCCGAAGAAAATTTTGTTCGAAAATTAAAAAATCAGTGGCCACGTTTGAATCTACACTTTCGTGGTAAATTTTTACTATTTTTACGTCTTCCGCGGTAACTAAATTATCCATTTTCGTAAATGACAAACGTTTTACTAAACAGATGACACTTAAGATGACAGCCTCTCCAGCCCGGCGGTTTTAAAACTACTAAATGGATTACAAGATAATAATAATTAATCTTATTAATTAAAATATATTTAATGAATAAACAGAAATAATATAATATATATAATAACTCCGGGGACTTCTCTCAGACATTTAGCTGCAACTGATTCTATTTGTAGAATCATTGAAAGGGAGCTACTGTTTAACTGTCAGTTCCGAAAGGAGAATGCATTTAGAGAAGTTTTCAATAGTAGTATTACTCATAACCAGTTACTAGCTAATGTTATAAGATTGATACTGCTGTTGAAAAAACGTTTTCTTCTTTCAGATGGTCTGGCCTGGTATTGAACCCAGGTCCTTCTGGTTGTTAGGCAGGTGTCTTACCTATCATACTACAGCGGCACACAAATATGAAGAATAATTAATAATTAATTAATAATTAACGGATCATATGAATACGTTGTATGCAATTACAGACCTAGAGTATAACTCACCACTGTATGTTGCCTTTATAGATTTCGAAAAGAGAGCAGAGGAATACTGAAAAACATCCATCTCTCTGATGGCACTACTAGCAGGGTGAACAGGCTTGTTCCTTGCCATCAACCCTGTTTATATAAATTTGGCAAAGTAATTATGATGGCGCTCTTTTGGCGGATAATCACAGTGAAATGCAATTCAAACTGACAACGCTAGCTGTTAGAGGTTCAAAAATTGGTTTGAAAATCAATTTAAATAAGGCCAAATGCATGTGACTGAAAACTAACAACATCGTACTTTTCTATGTTAAAGGAAGAATTGAAGATGTTATATGCATAGGGTCCGCCAAATAATTGAATTTTTGAATATAATTATTGAATATTTTCTCAAATTTCTTTTTTTATTTGAAAGTACAATCCTTCGGGTTAATAATGGAAAATAATTTCATTCAAATCGCTGCCTCGGCTGGCCATGCAGTAGCCTACACGATCGGTCCAATTTTTAAGCACATTATCGATTGTGTGCAGCTGTATTTCACCAATGGCTTCACGAATGTTGTCCTTTAAAGCAATTGTCTCTGGCTTGTTGGCATAACACTTATCTTTGAATGCACTCCACAAATAATAGACCAACGGTGTCAAATCGCAGCTCCGAGGTGGCCAAACGACATCAGCTCTGCGGCTGATAATGCGATCTTCAAAAACAGGGCGCAAAACTTCGAGTGTAGCTTCGACTGTGTGGCACGTAGCGCCGTCCTGTTGAAACCAAATGTTTCTAATATCCTCCTCTTCAATTTTTGTGAACAAAAATTCGTTCAACATGGCCCTATAACTATCGCCATTGACTGTAACGGCCACTCCTTGCTCATTTTCGAAGAAAAATGGCCCAATTATGCCTCTGGACCAAAATCCGCACCAAACAGTGACACGTCTTGGGTGTATCGGCTTTTCAATGTATGCGTGAGTTTTGCTTGTTTACATACCCGCCAAGATCAAAATGAGCTTCATCGAAAAAGATGATTTTTGATTCTGCAACATTACCATGATTTTCAAAGTAATGTTGCAATATTTCCCAGCGTTGTTCAGGCGCATACACAACCATATTCGTTCAGCGGAAGGATAAAACTAATTATCTGTCAAATCAGACATGAGCTAAGTGTTACCATTCACGAAATAAGCACTATTTGAAAAAAAAAAACGTTAGAGTAGTAAAATGGGACCAATGGTGATGCTTTTAATTTTCAGTGGGCCAGCTATATGGAAGTAAAACTTATCATATGTCACATGTGCAAACGCATAATTTACTAGCATTCGCTAACAGCATCTGGTGGCCACGTATTATTACCAATAATCGCCTATGAAACCAAAGGGGCTAAGTAACGATTTGATGCGAAATAGGAAAGATGAAATAGTGCTGAATTTGGCATACGCTGTGAAAGGATACGGTAGACATAGCACGAACTTAGTATGCTATTATCGCCTGCTTGCAATAATAACAGCGGTTGCCTTATGCTCTCTCACTTAGCTTAGTATTATTTAATTAATTTTTATTAATTTTAAATTTTCTCTGACAATTTAAGGATTTTACCTTTTTATTTCATTAACGTAATTTCGATTTTTTCTTACCAGCTTTTCCTTTTCCTTTTTACTTCACTTGATTATGAGTTTGGGGACATGAAGAAAAAAAGAGAAAGTACGCATTTTTCTAGTCCACTACTTAATGGCTTATTGTCTAATAACATTAAAAATTTGTGTTTTTGCTTATCTTTTAACTCCATTTGGGTGCAAAAACTTTTTAATCTCTAGCAAAGCCAGTTGCGACCTACTGGCCAAGAGAGAAACGAAAACAAAAAATCAACAAACAAAAGTTTTCCATGACTTTCTACTGCAGGCTATAACATGAATAATAAAAAGAAGATGCCAATATGAGAAAACCTCAGAAGTAAAGAGAGAAATGCAAACCCACCAACTCGCCAAAAAAAAAAAAAAAAAAATAAAAACATTAACCATAATGAGCCAGCAAGCAGCCTTTTTGTTTTTTTAAAGTATGGACTCTGTCAAAAAACTGTCATTTTAATGTTATTTTTGTTTTTCCTTTTCAATTTTTTTACTTTTGTTTTTTTAATTTTTGTTTAAGTTTTATAAATTGGAGTTAGAAGGGCTGGTTTTAAACAAAAAGGTAAAGTTTTCAGTTTTTTTTCTCTATTTGTTATACTTGCCAGTTTCCTTATCATTGTTCAAGTAGAAACGTGCCCAGATGACTTGAAAGTTGGCAGTCGGGTGGCAAATGAATGAAGAAAACAGTAAGAAACTGTTACTTAAACATTTTTTGATTAATCATTATGGTCATTAGATAAATGTTTTAAAGGAATTTTTGAACTTTTTTGAGAACAAAAAAAAAAAAAACAAATTCTTTTAATTTAATCCTGTTGGAAAAAGAGAGACACAGAAGATGGAGAAGAAAGGAGGAGCGTTAATTATAAGTGTAGATTTTAAGAAAAATAAAAATGGCCGAATAATGTTATAGATTATGATGAATTAATAAGTTACCAAAACTGTGCTTTGAAAGAGGCCATAATATTCCTTGATAACATTTTTCATTATGATTATTTTTACAAAAATCAATTCAAATACGAGTATACATATCGCACTTGTACACTTAATTTTCACTTTTTGCAAGAAAACGTTATACAGTGGTTATATCTGCCCACTGTAGAAATCTTACATCTTATCTCTACTCTCTCGTAAAAAACACACCTGTTACCCCTTTTTATTATATTCTTTCAAAAATAAAAATACCTAAAAACAAAATGCACCACATCAGTGCCTTTTAAATTGTATTGTGTGATTTTAGTCTATTGGTTTGTGTCAAGGCTGTCAATGTGTCATCCTGGTAATGCCGTACTTATTTGTGTATTTGGCAGCATTGCCACTCCGATCATCTTTGGGTAACACGATCTTATATTTTTAAAATTAACAGATGAATAGAAGATTAGAGAGGGCTTAAGACTGCTTTATCTACAAAAATCAGTTATAAAGGGTCCGCCAAATAATTTTTTTTTTAAATGCTATAAAATAAACTACTGAATATTTTCTCAAATTTCTTTTTTTATTTGAAAGTACAATCCTTCCGGTTAATAACGGAAAAAAATTTCAATCAAATGGCTGCCTCAGGTGGCCATGCAGTAGCCTACACGATCGGTCCAGTTTTTAAGCACATTATCGATTGCGTGCAGCTGTATTTCACCAATGGCTCCACGAATATTGTCCTTTAAAGCGTCAATTGTCTCTGGCTTGTTGGCGTAACACTTATCTTTGACGGCACCCCACAAATAATAGTCCAACGGTGTCAAATCGCAGCTCCGAGGTGGCCGAACGACATCAGCTCTGCGGCTGATAATGCGATCTTCGAAAACAGGGCGCAAACATCGAGCTTCGGCTGCGTGGCACGTAGCGCCGTTCTGTTGAAACCAAATGTTGCTAATATCCTCCTCTTCGATTTTTGTGAACAAAAATTCGTTCACATGGCCCGATAACGATCGCCATTGACTGTAACGGCCACTCCCGGCTCATTTTCGAAGAAAAATGGCCTAATTATGCTTCTGGACCAAAATCCGCACAAAACAGTGACTTGTCTTGGGTGTATCGGCTTTTCAATGTATGCGTGCGAGTTTTCTGTGTCCCAAATGCGACAATTTTGCTTGTTTACATACCCGCCAAGATCAAAATGAGCTTTATCTGAAAAGATGATTTTTTTTTTTTGGCAAAATCGGCATCTTCTGTAAGCAGATCGCACGCAATATTTCCCAGCGTTGTTCAAGCGTATACACAACCATATTCGTTCAGCGGAAGGATAAAACTAATTATCTGTCAAATCAGACATGAGCTAAGTTTTATCATTCACGAAATAAGCACTAGTTGGAAAAAAAGCGTTAGATGGCGGACCCTTTAGGTTGGCAGCTATTGTGTAAAGATGTAATTTAAAATTCATAAAGTAAAGTCGTGTTAATGCGTTCGTAAAAGTGTTGAGTAATTGTGTATTAAGTGGCAGTGAAATACATAAGTTGCTGTATAAAGTAAAAGTGTGAAAAATAAAAGACTATAAAATAAAACATAAACTTCGCTGTATTTATTTTATTTTACGCATTTTAAAAGAACTCAAACATTTTAAAAAGGTTACAACGTAACATTATAATTTTATAATAAACAGAAAAACGTAAAGCGGTACAAGTGCGATATGTATATGAAAAACGGAAAAATGATTTTTTTTACTAAAGGCCGATTTATTTATTTAACTAAAATGCGTTTTACTTAAAGTTAAACTTTTCAATAAGTTTTAACTAATCACTCCGAAATGTATTACGTTCCAGCAACGCTTACGAATAATGATAATTTATTTTTAAAATCAATGCTCTGTAACTAACTTTTAAAGAACTTTGTGAATTTAGTGATGAAATTTATATTTAATTAAATGCATACATAGATACGACAACCTGCATAATTATCGATCATGGTGTGAAAGGGAAATTAATGAGAAACAACTTAAGTCTGAAGATTGATAATCCTTAAGGCATCATATTTTCTAATTTTGCTTTAATATAACGGTTCAAAAATTAATGGGAAGATTGGCGCGGGTGTATTCTACGAGCAACTTAACGTTAGCAGGTCCTTTAGGCTTCCAGAACACGTATGTATTTTTCAGGAGGCAGTTTATGCGTTGCAAATGGCTGCGGAAGAAGCGATAAGACTAAGCTTCAGCAAGTACATCAAGACGAAACTGGCCCTGTCATCGGGACTGATGATCTCAACGCTAGGTGTACAGAAAGACCTTAAGGCTTATAAAAGGCCGTGTTATTAATGATTTGGATTCCTAGACACTGTGGTATAAAGGAAAATTAGGTAGTTGATATGGTAGCTCGAGAGAGGACTACCTCATCACGCCTTTAATATGTATAGGCCCTTAAACTAATGCGGAAAATAGAGTAGATACTTGCTCTATTTCGAGGAAAATGTAGCCATCTTTGGATAGACGAGAGATGCCACTCTAATTAAACTTTCAAGAAGAAATATTTTCCGGATTGTGGAGGTCAGCACTAGCCATTGGGAAAACATGCTTACTATCACAGAATAGTAGGTAATATTATATGCAAAAGCCATTGCGACAGTGAGGTATCGGTGGTTCAGCTGCTGTGTGAATGTTCGGTTCTGTACTTTAAGCTTTGTAGAACTTAGCAGCAACATGCCAAATATTATCCACACACAATTATGCACATCTTGAATATAGGCGAGCGAATCGTTCCTTTTTTGTCTTCATCAGTTGTTACTAGATCGATGCAAATTGTGATATATTCTGACTTCAGTCTTTTTAATTGTAGACACGAGCTAATTAGTTCAAGACGGCACAATGGCCGACGATACCGTATCCAGACCAGCACTGTGGGAGGCACTAGGTGGCAAGTGCAAGGAGGTGAAAATCCTCCTCTGTCTCCCACACATTTTTTACTGATTTCGGACTGTATGGTCTAGAAGACAAACGCTGTGGCATCGGCTGTAACATGAGAGAACTCATGTATTTGTTTGTTCGCTCATCGTTTTCAGGATATTCGGGAGAAACTCGAAAACCCCGAAAAAGTCGAGATGAAAGTTAACGCAGGAAAAACCAAATTAATGCGTATTGCTCTAGCAACACCTCACCACTTACACTTGTGGAGTGGACTATCCAGAATGTGGAAGTTTTCTCATATATGAGTAGTAGTAAGCATAGTGATTCTAATAAGAATATTGCGGTCCGAATAAACAAAGATCGAAATGTATTTCATTCTCTGCGCATAATATGGTGTGCGAACAACATGTCGACTGATACAAAACTGGAAATCTTATATAGCAGCGCCTAATCGATACCACTTGGAGCTCTACTCAAAATTCCCAAAGAAGGCTCTCAACATTTCCTAAAAAATGCTTGAGGCGAATCCTTCGCGTCGTTTGGCTGAAATGAACGAAATACGCAGGCTTAAATTGACATGAATTAGTATTAATATATAGAGAGCCATCTATTGATATTGCAAGACAAGCACTAGACTGGAATTCACAGAGTCATAGAAATCCTGGTTGACCTCGTAATACATGGGTACAGATGGTTAGAAATGAATGCTGCTCTCGTAACATCATATGGAACTAGCAAAAGCTCTTGGCAGATGATCTAGTTGGTGGAGAGAATTCGTTTGTTCGGAAAGTTAGTCCATTTAATTTAGTCTGAAATAAAAGAAATAAAACTCTCTAGAGATCTCGCCGCATACTGTCGGTAAATACTAATGCAGAAAATCTCGTTGAATACTCTGTAATACTGGAGATTATAAGCGACAAACTTTATGCTCATAATTTCGGCTTGTAGAACTCTGCTTGAGCGCTAGATGTTGCGTAAGTTGACGAAAGCAGAGCGAGAATTTTTAATTTTGCTACAGACGTCTTGTACAGCACCACTCGTAATGGTAATAAAGCTACCTTAGTAGAACAAATCCTCTTCAATTTTGTCATGGAGGGAGTTCTGCGGAAGGCGGGAGCACATCTCAGTGGCACCATTTTTTACAAAAATGTCCAGCTCCTTGCATACGTCGACGGTATTGGCATCATTGGGCGCACCAGCGAGATGTCAATACTGCCTTCAGTGCCATCGAAGTCTGCCAAGATGGGTCTAACGGCAAATGTGGCCAAGACAATGTATGTGTTGTAGACAAGTAGGGATGTGCTGCGTATTGGGTCCCAGGTTACGACTGACAACTATACATTCGATGTGGTGAATGATCAACAGCAGTCTTTAGGTCAAGCGTAGAATCACTCTTGCCAAGAGGTGTTATTATGGTAATAACAGGAAATTGAGTAGTAGAGACCTCTCTCGCGCGACGAAATTGATACTGTACAAGTCGCTCATCCTCCTCGTTCTTCTTTATGATGCGGATGGAAGCATGGACGTTGTCACGTACCAGTGTAGCTGCCTTGTGTTTAAGAGAAAAGTTCTATGTAAGATATTGGTCCTTTGTTGTTTGGAGATGAATTCCGTACTCGAGCTGTATGACATGGACGCTGCTTAGCGAATTAACATTCAGCGGCTACGCTGGCTAGAACATGTTGTTAGAATGGATGAAAATGCTTCAGCAAGAAAAGTATTTGATGCGGAAGTCAGTGAGCGCTCGCATGGAGGACGCCCTTGTCTGCGTTTGAGTGTACAGGTCTAGGCAAAGAAGCTCGTTAAGTAGAGGAGGCACTGTAAACAGGTTGTAAACGCCAATTATGTAATTCTTCACGAAGATTAAGTGATTCAATAGTGTATGTAATATTTTTTGATACGTTGATTTGTAGGTAAGCTGATGTGAGCGTTGAAAGTTGGTTAAAACTTAACATTATACCTCGCTTTCTGGCAGCAATCAATGTCAAGATGCCATCCAGTGCGACTGTGAACAGCATAATTAAAATTGTGAAAAACTATTGTACGAGAAGTATCAATATAAAGAAAAATAATATCGACTGTGGGTATCTGGCGAAACATATAACAAATGCTTATCGTATAGATGACAGAGTCAAATGCTGAATTCGCAAAATTAAAATTTTCAGTAATTTTATTTGTTTGATGCAATACTGACACAGTCCCTTCCTGTTTAAGGCACATTTCTTTAACCCATATTTGTTATGAAACTGTCATCAAATTTAATTGAATTTTCAAATTTCTTGTGAATATAATATTGAGATTTACATGTTAAAAAAAAAGTGAAAAATTAAAAGTCCCTGTTTAACATAAGCCCTTGACCATTATTGTAACAAAGGTAGGCTAAGATGAGAAAAAATTAAAAATATTTTCAACTAAAAAAGAAAAGGAATATATTGTTATGACAGCCATACTCGTACCTTGCTTCAACGTACATAAACTATAATTATTCTTTAAGGATTCCTTAAGGATAACCAGAGGAGGGATTAAAGAAAAGGTAAAACAAAATTTTTTACAAATAAACTCATCATTTCCATATCAAAAAAAAAGAAAAAGAAAAAAATCTATTTCAGAATAATAATAAAAACAAATTGTATTGAAATCATTGAGGCCTAAAGTGTTGTGTTTTTTGTTATGATTGTCCTGTTTGATTTGAAAAATATTGCCAAAATTTTAAATACAATCAATTGAAATGCAAAAACTTCGAAAATATTTTTAAAATCAAAATTTGCATGAGAAATCAAAAAATCAAAGAAAAAAAAACTGTGTGTATGGGTATAAATGCCATATACATTCCCAATGGATTGTTGCTGATAGTACACGGTAGCAATGAAAATGGGGTGTCCTTTGCTAACAATAATAAATATTCTTATGCCTTATATTTTATACAATATTTTCGATATGAATACGGTAATCCCATAAGAATGATGCGAATCTTCTGTGAACCTTGTTGACCCTTAAAAAATGTTTTCCATTTTGCTCCTTTACCTCATAACACAGCGTCTTTGTTTGTTTACGTATGTGTGTTGGGGTAAACCGTAGGACAAACACTTTTTTTCCTCAAAACAAAATCCTGTTTGCATGTGAAAGATGTCTAGGCATACACATACTCTTATGTATTATGTTATGAATTGATTTTTATGATTTTTTGATTTCTTAATAATGATAAGAAGTGTTAAATTGTTTACCCACTACCCCTACCTATGGGACAATCTATGTCATAATACTGAAAATCTATTTAACCATGAAAAACTCTATAGAAATCCTTGTTACCTACATTCGCTTATGAGATTGCATTATATTTTGAAGGACATTTCCATACGAACCCCAAAAAGGTTTCTACCATAATGGTCCCAAAAAAAGGGATTTTTGCTTATATTGCCGTTTGATTTTTCATTTTTTTGGAGGGGTATCTTGTTAAGGATTATTTGAAAAACTGTTATGGAAAATAATAAATTTGTTTATTATCCGTTAAAATAGAGATAATAAAGGACATATAAGTGCCGAAAAAAATTCTAACGTTTAACTGCAAATAAAAATTAATTGTTATGCTTGATTGAGATCTAGGGATTAGGCATATAAATGTAAACTTTGTGAAACATTTAGTGAAACATAAATATTTAAAAAATAATTAAAGTTTGAATATAAAGGATGTATTCATTTTGGCTTTACCACTGCATATACAAAAACTGGTGTGGATTGTTATCCTAAGACTGTATCCAAAAGTGGTCGGATTTGTCCATTTAGGACATCAACAGTTTTATATATCGGGTTTGGCCATCTATACTTATGTCATTCTATTCTGTCACAAAATTCTGTATATTATCTCCACTGAATGAAATTCGTCGATTTACGCTTGAGCAACTTTGGGATTTATTGGAAATTTATTTCCAAAAACAAAGGCAATTGGTCGGAAATTGCATGTAAATGTCGTATAAAATTTGGTCGCATAGAAGGACCAACAGTGGCTGGTATACGCTAGTTTATTGCTAAAGTTTATGAAACTAGTTTTATTGTTGATGCGCCAAAAATATCGAAGCTGTGGCTTAGAATGTGCTTGAGAATCTATCAACTCCTCATCGTTCTCAAGAATAGAACATTTCACGCACCAGTTTATCTCAAATTTTACGAAAAGATTTCGGCATGATGACTTACAAACTTTAATTGGTTCAAGAGTTAAAGTCGCATGACCATTCCATTCGTTTTCGCTTCGCTAGATTGGCCAACGAGAAACTCCAAGATGATGTCGATTTGGCCAAAAAAAATCATATTTTCGAATGAAGCCCTTTGTCATCTTGGTGGGTAAATTAATAAGCAAAATTGCGGTATTTGGGGCTCAGAAAACCCAAACGTGGTATTACAGAGGCCAATACATCCATTACGAGTGACTGGTGCGGCTTATGGAGCGGAGACATTGGTTCATATTTCTTTGAAAATGAGGACGGCGCACCCATTACAGTCAATGGAGACACCTATCACACCATGGTAACCGATTTTTTCAGCCCGCTCTTCATGGTATTGATGTGAACGATGTTTGGTTCCAACAGGATGGTACAACTTGCCACACATCTCATGCAACGTTTAATGACCGTTTAATTAGCCAAAATGGTGATGTCAATTGGCGCCGTTAAAAACAAGTTTTATGCCGACAAACCAGAGAACATTGAGCATTTGTAGGCCAACATTCGTGATGACACTCGAAAAAGTTCTGGAAAATTGGTCCGATCGATTGAACCATATGAATGAAATATTTCAATTCTAACCAGATCAAGTGTACTTCACAACAAAAAAATAAATTTGGGAGAAAATTTCAACCCGTTTTTGTTTTATTGCATTTTTTACTTTCAATTTTTAAATGGCTCACCCTATATATTAGTTCCTCAGCATAGCATACGGCTTAATGTGACCAATCGTCTCCATTTGATGCTATGTTCTTAACTTCATTCCACGCGCACGAATCCTCTATATCTATTTATCTGCACCAGGCGTGGGCCAGACGGCCTTACTTTCTGCCACCTTGCGGATTTCTATCAATAACAATGCGGGCGACATTACCAGGTGGTCTCTTCTGTATTTCCAAGCGGACATTATTTTGATGACCCATATGTTCGTTTGATAACATATCGGTCCAAAATAGTCTTAAGATTTGTCTCAAGCATTTGTTGAGTTTAGTAGCCATATTCCAAGTTTCGTGTTCATATAAAAGAACGAGTTGCTCACACGTGTTAAAGATGTCAATTTTTGTGCGGTAAGAGAGTGATGGTGATTACCACATTGTTCTGAGTTCTCTGCAAGCTAGACAAGCGTGCCCACGTCGCGTCTTGTGACATCATCAGACGAGCCTCCAGTCAACGTTAATATGTTTTTTTTCGAGACCAGCACTCAGGTACTACTACTGGTTGTGGGAAGGAGGAAAGAGGCAAATTGCAAAAGTGATTTACTTCTTTGAGTTGGCTCTTGGATGAATAGAGCATAATCTTTCGCACGCTTGGTTCACTCTCATTACCTTCATCTTAACTACATTTATTCTGTGACCTGCCTTTAAAGCCTAATTCTCCGAAGTTTTGTGGCTTTTCACCATATCTGGCTGACTATGTGTCTGAAGACACATGCCGTCTATCTAATCAAGTTCAGCTAGACGTGTACCTAGTCTCATTGTTAAGCTCTTGTTGTTACTGGTTACATCTCCATAACGATGTCTAATACCACGTTAAAGAGTAAGATTGATAAAATGCTTCCCTATCGTACATAAATTTTACGCAATTTTAACTCCAGGATAAACTCTATTATCCTCGCTCTGTTATCCTTTTTGTACTGCTTAACAGGCGAGTGCTTTCAAAATAGTGACGTGAACACTGATTGCTTCATTATAATGCTGGGGAAGATTTTTGAGCTCTAAATCCAATCTGCTTGCAACGAAATTGCGTGAGATAACTTGTCTTCATTAATTCCTCTTTTTCATCAGAAAGTTCATTATCATCCTGAATGAATCACATTCTGTAGCCTACCAGTCGACTTTAGCAGACCGGGCATAGCATGTGCACTTAATTTATGTTGTACTTCGGTCCACAGTTTAAGGAAGCATAGCTGAGTGCTTTCAGACTCGTCCTAAGTTTGCGGATAGTGGAAAGCTTTATAGATATGTGGAGTAACTGCTAGTGCAATGGCTTACAATCAGCGAATCCGAGTGTAAAGTTTCAAAGCGTCTCCGGATGGCATCAGCTTTTTAAAAAGATCTAAGTACCTACCATACTTGAAACGACAAGGCTTGCAAATTGCCACCTTCGAATAACCAATGGCCAGCTATTGTCAGCGTCTGTTCCCCATGTCAAAGATCTTGCAACAAGCGGTTCGCTATGTAAACATGAATTAAGGCTTTTAAATTGGAATACCTGACGCCAGGCTGATAAACACAGTTCCAGGATGGACGTTGAAGCTCAATCAGCTAATGATTTTAAACCAAATGATTACCGAAACTTCGACGAATGAAAACAGCTTTATAGGAGAGTTTTTCATATTTTTAAGCTGTTTTTCCTATGAAAACTTTGTAAAGGGTGTCCAATTTCAACAAATTAAAATGATACCTCAATTTTGGACACCCATACATGTGTACACCCTTGCATTTTTCTAGTGCAAAATAACTTTTTCCTTCGCCAAATGCGGTGCTGTTTTAAATTTTTAGTAAATCGACCTAATAGTACCGTTTCATCTCAAGATACCTACTGTTTTGATTGCTCTTTGTTTTCATTTATGTTATGTAGCCAAGCGATTACTGAGCCATCAGAGATAATACCTATTAGGGAGATCAATTATTCGACTTTTTTTAAAACCGATTTTCGAGTAATTCGAAAGGTATCACTTTTTAAAAAAAACTGGCCTTCTGTTACTAATAATTGAACTAACCGGTTAACCGGTTCTTTTATTTAAATAAATTGTTCTTAATGCTGTAAGCAAAGAGCTGAACCACGTCATCTTAAAAATAAGCAGAAGCTTACGGAGAGCTTAAAATTGAAGTGACAATCAACACTAACAATTATTCTAACAAATCTCATAAAAACTATTCCTAAATGGTGTGCGGAGACCATAAAAAACAAAACTTAGTACACAAAGTACTGAAACTTGCTTAGATTTCAAACAGCTACTCAATGAGCTAATTTCGTTTTTGTTGTATTACTTGGTATAGAATGAAGTTAAAAGTTTGTTATTATAGTTATAATTTAGATGCCTAAGATAACAAAAATTAAATATTTTACTTTGAATAAATCTATTAGTAATATGCGAGTCCTTAATTGCCTCGATAAGAAAATTTGCTTAAATTTCGAGCAGCACTGTGTGTAAATTTATTCACCACGTATTTCATAGTGTGTGTGTCACTGTTGTATGTTGGGTAAGAACCTACCTTCCAACCAAGAAGTCGTCGGTTCAATCCCAGACCACACCGTCTGACAATTTTCAACAGCGATATCACCTTACAACATTGCTGGCGACAACATTACTGAGACAAGGCTATTGGTGTTCAAGAGTACATATCTTTTTCAATCTACCTTGGTCTTCACGTTCTTTGTGAGATGTTTAATGTTGAACGATGAGCATATTTTCAATAAAAATATACAAACGCATAAAAATTATACTTATTTAAATTAACCGGTTATTCCTGATTAATTAACCGGTTTATTCGGTATTCGAAAAATTAAGATTTTGAAAAAAAACCGTATTCGACAAAACCACAAAAAAACGATTAAAACCGGTTCAATAATAACCGTCCGATCTCCCTAATACCTATGTCTTTCACAATCTCACCATATGCTCAATTTTTTCAATTGTTTCTGGTGTATAGACCCCAACTGGGCGTCTAGAAGCTTTGGAACTTTTCGTGTTTGTACGGCCGCAAAGAAATTCAGTAAATCACGTTTTTACCACAGAAAATGATGGTGCGGAATTCCCATAGTATTTATCAAGCTAAGCTTTAGTTTGAGTAGTGGTTTCTTTTCGCAAAAATATGCTTAATGAGCTGAAGAAATTCATTTTTTTCCATTAGCCATTCAAATCAGGCAGTAGTCTGCTATGAACGACTGTCAAACACAAACTCAATGAAGCGTCTTGTTCAAATTTTGACAGGGATCAACTGACACTGACTATTATTCGCAGGTGCATGTGTTGTCACTTCAGTTGAGAGATGGAAAATTTCAAAAAGTTACGGGCTTATTGACGCGCCCTCGTAAAATATTCGAATTTGTAAAATTTTATAAAAATAGGTTTGTAAAAACGAACGTAGGGGAAATGAACATTATTTGCACCTTTCAAAGTAAAGAAAAAAGAAAAACTATTCGCTGTTGCCCTAAATGTGACGGTACCATAACTGCCAGATTTCACAATTAATCGTCATTTCGACGATTTTTTAACAAAATTTTGGCAAAATGACGATTGACGTTTTTTGTCTCTAAAATGACGATTTGTAATATATGGAAAAATGGCAGCTCTAAAATAACTAACCCATGACCAAAAGATCCTGAGCCGAGATATACGGCCTAGACAAATGCCATATTTGGTACCAGTACCAGGCACATAAATTTTCACGAAAATTGGTTAAAAGATCATATTGCGGCAGAATTGTACCCATTGGGGTGGAATGGCACTCCATCAAGGATTCCAGCAGATTTTATCCCATGACCCAACAGTCCTTCTGAGCTAAGATATACGGCCTGGAAAAATGCCATATTTAGTACCAGGCACATATAATTTCACAAAAATAGTGTAGAAAATCCATTTGTGGCAGAACTGCACCTATTGGGGGGGACTTCATCAAGGATTCCAGCAGATTTTATCCTATGACCCGTGACTCTTTGTAGGTGAGACTTCTTTTGATTTTTACTTGAGCTTAATGTTAATAAAGAGTAAGGCCGGGAACAGAATAAAGTAGTTGTAGTGTAGCAAGAAAAAATGCAAGCAGAATACTTAAACTTTCTATATGGTTGCTAAATGACCTCAACAAAAACTTAGAGGATTATTCAAGAATAATGTTTGAATTTTATAACAAAACTAACACCAAATTGTGTAAGAAATGCATATTAAACTACATATAGTATTTCATAATACTATCTAATAAAATTTTAAAAGTGCAGTAAATCTATTTGGCAGGGTACGTAACTTCAAACACGCATTAAAAAATAACGTTAGTTTTCAGTAAAAAAAACCTAGATATTGTTACGTATTAACCTTTTAAAACGTTTGAGTTCGTTTAAATTGCGCTAAAATAAAATTAAATTACTTTTTTGTTGTTACAATTTTATTTATTCCACTATAACTTTTATACGCTATGTCTTAATGCAGCAAATTCGCTTATACAACACTTTCTATTTACGCCTGAATCGACAAACGGTCTAAAATAACTTTAAAAACACAAAAAGTAATCGAACTGGCAACTCCATGCGGATGGTAGCACTCTTCATTACAGGTACAGGTAATTTTAGCAGTTATTAAGCCCTGACACAAGCTAATAAATTTTATAGCTTAAAACACATAATAAGTCCCTGATGTGGTGAATTTTGTCGTCAGCATTTTCATTTTCGTAACAATATTATGAAAACAATTTGTAACACGAGTATATTTAATTCCTGGTTTCTCATATGAAAATAAATTACATTTTTTGTTTTTAGCAATCTGTGTCGAAAGCTCAAGACGACTTAAGCTATTCTTCCATATCACATTAAGTCAACTTAAGCACAACGGCACATTTAGCGAAAAAGTGAATATAGTTTTTCCTTATTTCTAAAGGTACAAATAATTTTCATTTCCCCAAAAAACACCTTCCTAAATCCTCCCACCAATTGTCATCCTTTTAATTGTTTTCATTAGCCAACGACAGCCTTAAAACCGACTTTATCATTAATCACCTTGAACAACAATATATTGTATCTTTACTCGTGCCAACAAAAACAACAACTAACTTACGAAAAAAACTTAAATCAACAAAATTAAGAAAATTACTAAAAAGTCAAGTATGGTAAAGAAAACATAAAAAAAACTAAAGCAGGCAGTAATTTAAAACCAACTTAATACCCGAAATTAAACAAAAAATTCATGGTGAAACAATTAAAAAAGGAAAGAAAAAATCTAAAGTTGACAGCACGCGTTCATCATTTATTTTTTAACAGTTTTTTGTTTCAATTTTTTTTACATTTTTTTTAAATAAAAAAAAACGGTTTTTAAAAAGGAATTGTGTATTTAAAAAACTCATCGTATTTTTTAAAAACTGAGTCTTTTTTGTAACAAAAAAATATCCTTTTTTTTCTTAAAAAAGTTCATTAAAATAATTAAATTATTATAAAAACCATCAGCGGCTTAAGTTAATGAGGAACAGCTTTTTTTGTCTACATTCTGCTGTGAACTTTCTTCTAGGAGTGTTGAGTTCCTGTTTTTTCTAAAATTTTAATACCTTTTTTTTGTCAAAAATGTTTATTTTTTTATTAAAAAAAAGATATAAAAAATTGTTGAAAAAAACTAAATTTTTAATACGAAAAATTTGGGTATTTGGCTTGTGTTTGCCTGGGTCGTTCAGAAATTTAAGGGTTAAATTTTTTTTTAATAAAAATGATTTAAAATGAAAATAAAACAAAAATTCTACCCGTCACCACGCTATGTTTTTTTTATTTTATAAAGGGTCTGCCAAATAATTTTTTTTTTGAGAACAGGGCGCAAACCATCGAGTGTAGCTTCGGCTGTGTGGCACCTAGCGCCGTCCTGTTGAAACCAAATGTTGCTAATATCCTCCTCTTCAATTTTTGTGAACAAAAATTCGTTCAACATGGCCCGATAACGATCGCCATTGACTGTAACGGCCACTCCTTGATCTTTTCCGAAGAAAAATGGCCCAATTATGCCTCTGGACAAAAATCCGCACCAAACAGTTACTCGTCTTGGGATATCGGCTTTTCAATGTATTCGTGCGGCTTTCTGTGCCAAGACAAAATGAGCTTCATCTGAAAAGATGATTTTTTTTTCTTTTGGCAAAATCGGCATCTTCTGTAAGTCGATCGCATGCAATATTTCCCAGCGTTGTTCAAGCGTATACACAACCATATTCGTTCAGCGGAAGGATAAAACTAATTATCTGTCAAATCAGACATTAGCTAAGTGTTACTATTCACGAAATAAGCACCAGTTGAAAAAAAACGTTACATAGCGGACCTGATATCATTATTAGGTTGGTTAAAAATTTGGTAAAAAAATACCTTTTTTATATTTGAAACGAACTTTATTAAACCAAATGTGTGTGGTTTCGATCAGTGTGGAATTTTTGGGTGTACTGAGCGAAAAACTGATCCAATTGCGTTTTGCAGGCCTTGACGGAATTTAAATTTACACTATTAAAAAATGTCTGCAGATAGCGAAACAAATTATAATCTGAAAGTACAAGGTCAGGACTATATGGTGGATACATCATCATATTAAAGCTATCAGCAACTGCTACTTCATCAAAGATATGTGTGGTCTGGCATTGTCATGACACTACACCCTTTTTGATGATCAATTCTGACCGTTTTAATTGAGTTGCTTGCATTAATCTATTTAATTGTTGAATCAATCTTTTGACCAGGTTGTAGAAACTTACAATTCCCTTCCAACCATACCACATACATCTCTTTTGGCACGGAACCTAGCATTGACACCATCTGCTAAATTTTAACCTGGATCGTTCATGATCTATTTTACATATTATTGTTCTACGTTAAGGACTCTTCATCGCGCATTATCATTCGCTTTAGAAATGGTTCGATTTCCTTCAATTTTAGCCAGGGTTGGCAAAAACACGGGTTTTTTTTTTAAACCCAGCCCACCGGGTTTTATTGGGTGTTTTGATGGGTTTTTTTGTTTGGGTTTTATAACTGATTCCAAATTTAATTCAAGCCGACAATATTTTTTGTTTGTTTATACATTAGCATTATGTACTATGAGTTGCTAAAGCTCGGTGAGCGAAGCAGCGTGCAATTACTTCGTTTGAATCATGCAACCGGAATATAAGGAAAGAAATGATAAATTTAATCTTTTGCATGACAATGCCCGATCACATGTCGAAAAGGTTTTAAAACAATTATTAGAAATGACCAAATGCCGCATCCGCTGTATTTTTCGAACATTGCTTCGTAGGCTGATGCGACGGATACAATATATTCACACACGGCCTGTATGAAATATGGAACTCATTCGCTTTAAGCGCAAATTACCTAGTTCTACGGTTAAAACACCATGGATTCTCCATTTTTGAACAAAAAGTGTAAGGGAAGTAAACGCAACACATATTCATCTCGTTTAAAGGCATTGGCCGTCAATCGACCTATATTTTCAGAAACTATCTAGGTCGTATAGAGAGGCTTGAGTTAACCTTTTAACATGTCATCGAATCTCTACCTTTGAAGAAATACAAAATCGGCTTCAAAATTAGAGCGCCTTAAAACACTAGAAGTTTTTCTGAAACTAGATTTGGATATTGGCCCAGAGGTGGAGAAAAGATGTAAGCAGTGATTTGATCAATCTGTTATTTCATTATCTTTTTGAGTTCCAATACGTAAATTTCACTTATTTTTGTTGCAAATAAACTAGGAAACCTTTAAATAAAAAACCCCACTCGGGTTTTTTTAAATATAATACCCAATAAAACTCTGGTGGGCTTAATTGGGTTACCTAGTGGGTTGCCAACCCTGATTTTAGCACTGAATATCAAATTTCTTTTTGTATCCAGCTTTCTCCAAATAGTAGATAACTGTTTGGTGCTAATGTCTAGCCCCTAGAAACGTCCACGCTGTTTATGTAACGGTCTTTCTCAATTTTTTACATGATTTCATCGACTTTTTGGTTAATTTGCCGACCAGAGCGAGACGCTTCTTTAACATCAAAATTATCGAATTGAAAAAAACCAAACAATTTCGCTGATGTTTTTTAGTTATATTTCTAAACAGTAAAGACAATATATTACACATATATGCTTAACAAACCCCTGAACTTGAAAAAACCCAAAATAACTCTGATAAGGCTGTATTTATTTGAACAATGGTGCCAATTTTACTTTAATTCGGATACGTACTTCAAATCTTAACGGAAACTGAATAGTAGGTTGTGGAATGTACTAGAACATTCGGAATTAATGTTAACTTGCTACAAAAGGCGACGCACTCTGTTTAGTCAGTCAGTTATAATTTAACAGTCATAGAGTAAAATCATACTAAGAGTGGAGTATTGAAGAATTTTAAATAAGTTGGACTTTGTATACATTTAGAGTTAAACTGAAAATAAAGACTGTATGAAGCAACACAACAAATATTTTCAATTATTTTATTCTACACATATTAAGTGAACTTAAGCGTTTATGAATGTGACATGGAAAGAGGATATCCCTGCTGTCAGTATGAGAAAAATTGTACTCTCGTATTCTAATGGAGAGACTAAAGCAGAATATCGAACATCATCTAGAAGAGGAACTGTATGGTTTTCAAGTGCAACAAACAAACTCATGCATGCTTCACTGAAGATACATACATACATATGTATATGGGATGTATTAGAAATGAGAAAGATCGATATTTCATTGATTACAAGAATCGAAAACTTCTATAAGGTTTCTTGAACCTACATGTGAACAAGTAAGGACACATCAGATGAATTCATCACAACACGAGGTGTTCGACAATGTGATATCCTGAGTTCGTATCTTTTCATAATGTTAATGGATGACATCGGGTGTACCGTGGTGTAGTGAATAAATCACACGCATTATAACACAAGTGGCTTAGGTCCGAGACCCAGCAGAGGACATGACAAAAAATTGTAATTGTGGTTTAGAGTGCTTAATAAAGAGGCTTCAACTTCCCTCCCGACAACTCACTCTAACAAATGTAGAGGAAGCCGCCTGCTGTTCGAGCTTACCTCTGGTGATGATGACAAACGCCACTTACTGTGAAAAATTTACAATGCTAAGTAAAGATTACCACCACCACTTAGCATGGATCTTCACTACTACACAATCATGGGGGGGGGGGGAGGGGCTACAGTGGATTAATTAATTTGATTAATGAAACTGAGCAAAGCAGTGGATGCTTTGCGGAAAGCCAATATGCTCCCTAGAGGAGTGATGGAGAACAAAAGTAGATGACATTATTAAGGGATGTAAGGAGCAATTTATTCCCGTAAATACTTGGAAAATGGAAAATGCAAGCAATAAAATCACATTATTCGCATATGCAGAAGATATCGTTATTCCGGCTACTTTCTCTGAAATACTTTAGAGAAACTTGATTATTTTCGTTCAGGAAATATCTATTAGAGGTAGAAAAAGATGATAATAAGCTGTAACAAGCAACAGCATTAATCAGTGTGAAACCAATGCAACCGAAGGGGAAAAATTTCAATATCTGGGGGCAACAATAAGTGAAGATGGAAAATGGGATAAAGATCTTTTTTTTCCGTTACTACTTTTGGGAGCATATGGCTTTCTAAAGCATCTCCATCTAACACGGTTTACAGCTGCTGATTTTGCCTTTTCCCATATTAGGTTGTTCTGTATCAGTTCTTGGATAATTGTGCGTCGCCAGGTGTTTTTTGGTCGACCATGATTTCTTAAGCAGTGAGGATTCCACTCGAGTGATATTCTAGTGATACTTTGTGAACTTTTTCGGATGGTGTGACCGATCCATTCCCACTTTCTTTTCCTTATCTGTTTCAGTATAGGTTCCTCATCAGTCATGCTCCATAGTTCTGTGTTACTTATGATGTTAGGCCAGAATATGCTGCATATGATTCTGAGGCACTTGTTAATGAATACCTGGAGTTTCTGTGTGATGTTATTTGATACAAGCCAGGTTTCACTGCCATACAGCAGTACCGATTTAACACATGAGTTGAATATTCTGAGGTAGTGGTGTAGTGGTTAGAGTGTCGGCAGACAACTCAAACAACCCAGGTTCGAACCACAGCAGAGAGAAAAATTTAATTGTGGTTTTCGAATATTTCATTAAGAGACTGCAACCCCTCTGGGATAAAGATCTAAATAGCAAAATATCGGCTACTGCCAGTCTTTTCCAATCTAAGCCGGAATTTCATCAGTAAACGGGAAATTTCGAATTAAACGAAAAAGATTGTGTGCAACTCCAAATACATAACATACGGATGTGAATCGTGGGTGCTTACAACTAAAAATAAAAGCAAGATCCAGTGTACGAAAATGAAATACATATATATGCCGAATATCTGGGAAAATAAGAAGAAACCGACTAAGAAGCAATACTCTCAAAGCGAATTTGTTATAAAGCCATTAAATAACTGTTTTGATAGAAACAAATTCAATGGTATGGACATGATGCAAGAATGGAAGATATACGGCTACCAAAATACATACTTAAAGCTAGAACGAGTGGTAAAAGGCCTCGAGGAACAAAAGAAAAAACGACTTGGGAAGAATCAGTAAACAACAGCTAGAACAATGGGCTGGAATATAGCTGAATGGTGAAAACTGAAAAAAAGTAATCTGTATACTGAAAAGAAAGTCTGGAATATGTAATAAATAAAAATAATTGAGCCTCAAACAGATTGTTTAATTGAAAGAATAACACCTTGAGCTGCTCTCAAAAAAGTAAAGTATTAGAAACTGTCTATTATAATTAGAAAAAGGGAACAAATCTTTTTTTTTAATATTTTCAAGCAGCAAATGCTAATTCCATAGTATGCAAATGTAATTACGCATAAAAAGGTATATTTATTTATACGCAAGTAAGAAAAAATACGGTTTAAAATACTGGCTTTGGAACCAGACTATACTATAAAATAAAAACTCGATGCAGCTTTAACATCCGCATCCGGTGCATTGCCTAGACAACAAAAGAAAATCAATATTTCGTTAATCGAGCCGAAATATTTCCTTTTTTTCTTTTTTTGAATTCCAAAACGGTAAATCCATAGAAAATACGATGTGATGGTGATGAATAATTCCAAAAAAAGGGTTACTGAAAAAAAGGAAAACAAAACTAATACAAAAGAAAACAAAGGTGTTCTATACTGTCGGCACACGAAAAAAAATGCAAATTTCTTCTCATAACGAAATACGAGTACTAAACCCTTTTTTTACTTTCTTTTTGACATAAAAAATGACACCCCTTAGAAAAAGTTTTTTTTTTTTTGAAAACCTCACCCAGAGTTAAAAGATTTCTATTGTTTTCGATTTTTTTCTTATTTTTTAAATTCATGCCGAAAAAAAATTAGGGTGACGCGTGCTCCGTACCCTCGGTTGTAGATTGAATAATTGCTGCTACTGATACCCCTGATACCCAGAGTTTTTTTTCTTTGTTTTCTTTGGTAGAAAATTTGCATACCAACGCTTTTAATTTATGGATTTTTTTTTTAGTTATTTTAATACACACATTGATGTTTAATTTTGTAAAATAAAATAAAAAAGAAATAAAAAACGTTTTTTAACTCTTTTTGAAAACCAGTAAGAGCAGAATAGCATCTAAACCATAGCACATGCTTAGCACACGCCAAAGGGTTTCTGTTTTTTTCATTTTGAATCATAGAAAATGTCATAAAAAATAATTATGAGAGAGTGCTCTTCATTTACATACATATACAAAATAAACTGTAGGTATAATCAGTTAGTTAAAGGTTACGCAGTCAAAACCTAAGAAAATAAGAATAAATTTTATAGATGTTGAAGTTAAGTCAAGCTCGAGTCTAATTATATGATGCCCTTCACCAATAACATAATGCGAAAAGATCGAAATTGAAAAACCTGGGAAGTAATATTACTTTTCTGATAGGCTCTCTCGAGTACAAGAAGAATTTGTTGATCCAAAATCTTAAATTACGGGTAAGAAACCAGTTTTTCGTACCTTTATCCACTTATAAGCCAATAACTTAGCTGAGTCTCAAGCGACTTTAAGTTTGCAGTTTTGAAAAGAGGGGTAGCTGACCTTTTAAATGATATATACTTTACTTAAGTAAAACTGAGGAATATGTTCTTATTTCTTAAGCAAAGACGTTTGCATCAACTTTTTTTAAGAAACCGCACTATTTTTTGAACTAATTGTGAAACTATGTTTATTTGTAAATAAAACGAGTCTTAGGTGCAAGAAATCAATTGGAAATTGGAGGAGTTACTAAAATTTTAAATAAGGCAACTCATGGAAAAATCATACAATAAAACGGATGGAGATTCAGCAAGTTATTAGCTTATAAGTGCAAGAAGGTACATAAAACCGGTTTTTTATCCGTAACGCAAGATTATGAAGTTAATTTGAAACTTTAAAAATAGATTGTTATTATAACCGACAGTGCCTATGCGAAAAGTAGTATCGCTTCCTGGGTATTTTTTTGTCGCACAGTGTAATTTGCTTTTTGAATTTAATTATTAGAATGGTTAAAAGCATTATTTTTACTACATTTGTTAAAAGTGGGAGATGGCAAGATTGTTTCATCAAAGCCACCACTTTGGGCAGAAGACAAAGCGCTCGAAACAATGAATCTCTGACAGAACATATGATCTGATGAACTATAGGAAGGACCTCAAACAGAGAATATACATGGCTAGAGCGCGTGCAGTCAAGGATGGCAGAAGGTGGTGGTTTCATAAATTAGCTATAGATGCGGAAGTGGCTGCTGCGCATAACTACATGAGCAGCCTTATTCGCATCACTAAATAGCTCACCAGCAGGAACTTCATAAGTTGCAAACGACTCCAGAAAAGTAACAATAACAGAGATTAGTTGGATGACTGGGTGGAACACTACTCCACCGAGTGAGTTCTTGTTACTGCATAGTCCACTCGATTAAGCGGGATATATCAAATGATCCAGCCGATATTTAAGAAATTACCGAAGTCATAAGTTTACTTAAAATCCGCAAGGCCCTGAAGGAGTTTGACGATAAAAAGGCGGAGCTACTAAAAGCAGTACGAGAAGTTAACGGCAAGCTACATGCGCACACTGTGCAGGAGTGATTATAAGTCTGACACAATGCGGAAACTCGCGCGGAATAACGCTTATCAACATCGTCAATAACTTCATTGCTCAAATTATAAATAAACGATTTTTTGGAGCTTTTAATTCGGTGCTTCGTAATAACCAATTTCTGTAGATCACCTTAACAGACTTCCAATCGTCATTGAGCAATCGGTTGAGTGACGTATACCACTTTACCTTGCTTTCATTGACTTCGAAAGGGCTTTTGATACCTTTGATTATTTTGCTATTGGATATGCTTTGGCTTGCCGAGGTCAGCTTCAGCTGATCAATTCCTTTTGGAGCAGGTGTTAGACAAGATTGTGTTTTCTCTCCATTGCTGTTCTACGTTGTCATCGATTATGTGTTGAAAAGTATATTATCCACTCCAAAGGGTATAAGCTAGTGACTTAACACAAGGTTGGAAGACCTGGATTACGCAGACGACATCTGTCTGCTGGATCACAGGTATTGCGGCAAGCAAGAAAAGCTGGATTCTGTACAGGCGGAGGCATACAAAGCGGCCTTGCGGACAAACAACTCAAAACTAAAATTAGGTGAATCAAAATTAATAAAACAACGACCTTTGGAATTAGAAACAGAAATTATAAAGATGTGTTGTCCTTTTAATATCTCGGCATTATCATCATAACGTTCAGCAGTTCCAGTACTGATACCTGAAATTAATTGAATTGAATTGAACTCAGGCAACCAATCCTTTGTTCGATTGAATGCTATACTGCGATCTCTACATATCTATCTCTTCAAAAACGGAAATTAATATATTCTACTCATATGTGAAGTCGCGCTTTCGTATAGTTGTGTCAATTCTATTCAGACATTTATAAGTCTCTGTCTACGACGCATTCTAAAATTATTCTGGTCAGAAACAATATAGAACATTTCCTTATGGCACACCAAATCCCTATTATAAAGGAAATTTTTAGAAGGAAATGGTAATGGACAGGGCACACCCTGAGCAAACTAAATAAGGACAAAGCGAAATTAGCTATTAAATTGAATCCGGAAAGTAGGAGAAGACAGATTGAGAAAGAAGCTGATTGTCATATAATAACTTACATGAAGCCAGATTATAGCATTGGTTTTATAAAGGCGTAGATGGAAAGAATTTGCTATGTTTCTATGCTCTTCTTTGAACACGAGGCTTGATAATTTTTTTTTAGTTGTTTTAACACTCGCAGCTTATTTAGTCGCCTTTTTATCAGGGTTGCCAAAAAACCGGGTTTTAAAAAAAACCCAACCTACCGAATCTTATTGGTTTATTGGGATGAGTTTTTTTGTGTTTGTTTGTTCTTTGTTACTGTAGTCAGGTTGTTTCTGTATTTATAATATAATTTCGTCTATTGGTTTGATCAAGGCGCTATTGTGTACTATGGGCTGCTAAGACTTGATGATCGAACCATCGATAATGAAAAAAGAAGGAATATAAAGGCTGCCGTGATTAAGTTATTCTTTTGCATGACAACGCTCGGTCACACTGCGCAAAAAATGACAAAGAATTGTTGGAAACGATCAAATGCCGCACCCACCTAATTCTCTGAGCGTTGCTCATTTTAACTATTGGCTCTTTCGACGGCTACAATATGTTTTGGCATGTCATGAAATTAGCTCAGAGGTGGGGAAACGATGTAAGCAGTGATTTGACAAATTTTTATTTTGATGAATTTGTACTTCCAATACGTAAATTATACTTATTTTTATTGTAAATTAACTACGAAAACCTTTAAATAAAAAACTGAACCGTGTTTTTTCGAATATAATACCTAATAAAAGCCGGGTGGGTTTAATTGGATTACACAGTGGGTTACCATGTTTTATGTGCTCCAAAATATTTCAAATTTTGACAGTTGCCTCAAATATGCTTATTCTAAAGCGGCTGTCAAAGGAATTTTGAAAAATGCCTGACAGAATATCAATATCCGAAATTCAATAAGTGTGCCACTAGTGTATGGTAAGTAAGACGCTCGCCTACCAACCAAGAGGTCCTTGGTTTAATCTCAATCTAACCAGCTGACATTTTCAACGTCGGTATTATCTCATAATACTGCTATTGCTAACGGCTGGTTATGAATATTTACACTAATGAAACACCTCTCTAACTAATGCATTAAACTGTAGGTCACTTTCAATGAGTATGAAAACAGAACTGGGTGCAACTAATTGATTGAGACAAGTTCCCCTTGTTCCACTTACGATGTCACAGGAATCATGTATGTAGTAATCATGTAGGTATTATATTTAATAAGCAGCGCGCTTTAAGTGCGTTATTGCCTATTTTATTTGCTTCTCCTCTCTTAATAATGCCAACCAAACAGTAACCAAAGTACGCGGATCAATATTACATTTCATTTCTTAATTTTTATTTTATTTTTTTGTAACTTTTCGAGAAATAATTTAATGTCAGCACTTTACTTTATTCATAAAAAATGTGTATCCCAGAAATGATTTTTTTTTGTCTTCAGTCGCATAATTTCGTTAAAGACTGGGTGCGCGAGTAAGCAGAGTTATGCTTTATCTTAAGGGTTAATGAAATATTTCATAACGAACGGTGAGCATTTTTAGACAATGTTATAGAAAAAAGCAAACGACACCCCATGAAATGATTGTGCATTAGCAGCAACGACCCCAGATGTGAAATATGTTTCTTTCACTCTTTAATTTCAAATGAATTTTTTTTAATTTAAAATAAAATAAAGTTTAAATGGAATTAATTTGAATATTTAAAATATTGCAGGCATAACCTGTTCGTAAAATGCTGATTTCAAAGGGAATGTAATTTTTTAGAATGGATTTTAATATCAAACTTAAGTTTAAGCGTAACAAATAGGTGAATATTTGAATAAGCGCTATTCGGTGATAATAAAGGTTAAATAAAAAGGGTATGAGATGTTAAAGGTTTTAAACAATTTGATAAGAAATCAAAATTGTTTTTTTTTTCGTTTAGACTTGTGGCAACATTTTTGTTTGAACCTTCTTTGCTTCTTAAGTGTTGAAAATTTTTCATCTTTTTAATAGGTTTTATCAGTTCTTTTAACAGGAAAAAAGCGCAAGGAGGCCAAGAGTTTTAAACAAATAAGTGCTGCGTAGTGCGTTTCTTGCGTTCCGCATAGACGATGCCAATAACATAATACTTAAGCTGGATTCATCCATTGTTTCGGAGCAAGCATTTCAATAATGTTTACGGTTTTACTGTTTTGCAGTAAAACAAGCATTTTGTTCCGAAACAATCGGTGAATCCAGCTTTAGGAACTAAAACTACCAATTTACTGCAAAACAGTAAAATCGTAAACATTATTGATTCTGACTCTTCTGGTTTTAATGCTTTAACCACATAACCAAGTACTCGGTTAAGTTCGGTTACAAATTGTTGAAAGATAACTCTAAAATGTTGGCTTAACTTTGTTAGAAGACATTATTAAAATCGCATTATTCCGTAAAAAGTTAATTATGTTTCAAAATTAATAAAAATTCGAAACATTATCGACATATTTTACTTTTCTATTATGAAAAAGTTAAGAAAGCGTAGCACTGTGCGTCGATCCCACAGAGCGAATAGACAAAAATAGAAAAAGTTGTCGTAGATAAATGAAATTTGGTACAGACAATTATTAGAGTATAACATAGATATGTGCAAAATTTTAACAATATAGGACAACGGACACGCCCGCCGCCCACATAAAAATATTTAAATCAAACAAAGTTTTTTATATTTAATTTTTTTTAATAAAAAATGTTCTTTTTAGCATAGTGGTGTATTAGCTACTGATATAAATAAATTCCAAATAACAATTTTGTGAATTTTGCAACAACAAAAAAAAGTTAAAATGTATTGTATTGAAATCTGACGAAAATTCGATGCTGCACTTCAAATTGTGAATTTGAATAATAATTTTAATTATTTTTGGGTTATCAGGTCACATAGATGGCGTTACTAGAATTTTTTCCATATGAAAAGCACGTATATATATTTGACATCAATCTGACTATGGATTCGTGAGTTATAATATTTTGTGTAAAGCAACTTTTGTTATCGAAAAAATGGCATAAAGTGAATTTCGAGTTTTGATAAAACATTGCTTTTGGATGAAAAAAATACAGTGGAAACCAAACAATGGCTTGATAAACATTATCTGAATTCTGCTCCATCGAGACAAATGGTAGAGAAGTGGTTTGCTGAATTTAAACGTGGTCGTACCAGCACAAATGATGCAGAGCGCAGTAGACGCTTAAATGCGGCTGTTATTCCAGGAAACATAAAAAAAACCACAAAATGGTTATGAACGATTGCAAATTAAAGGTGCACGTGCTAGCTGGCATTGTAAAGATATCAGATGGTACTGTTTTTACCATTGCTGGGAGCCTTTATGTTGTATACCTATAAAAGGTTGTATACCTTATTAGAAAAATGTAAAAGAATGCATTAAAACTAATAATTTGTATTGACTATAAAGTTATTTAGACTCAGTTCAGAATCTGCCGTTCTAACCGTTCTCTAGATATACAAAAATCAGTATTTACTTCGTATGGGAGTTGTCACACCCACTTATTAAATTTCACCCATATTTCCACTGAAGATGTGGATTCATTACGAAATTATTTAGACCAAATTCGGAACCCCTCACTATTACCCTTTTCAAAGATACACAAAAATTCATATTTACTTTGTGTGGAAGGTGCCACTCCTACTTTTCCAATTCTGCCCACCTTTTGCCAGATGATTTGGAGTAATCACAACATTAGTTGAGCCAGATTCCGAAACTCTTATTGTTACCGTTTTAAAGATATATACATATAAATACAAATTTTATATGGCCGTGGCACTGAGTTTCGCTCTAACGTCAATAACTCGCAAACCAATAGACCTACAAAATCCGTATATACATAAAAACCTTGATATTGAATTCACCTTTCGTTTAAGGGCTTACAAAATCGGTTGGTTCAGAGAACATCAATTAGAACGGATTCTATTGTCCTCTTTTATATATACAGATTTGGGTATGCAAAAGCTCTGTACAAAGTATTCACCGAGTGAGCTCACAAATCGTTAACAAATCGATAAAAACGATGGCAAAATTGAATTAATGGGACTTCGAATTGCTAAACCACCCACCGTATTCTCCAGATTTAGCCCCCCCGCAAATTTTTCCTGTTTGCAGATATTAAGAAAATGCTTGCTGGAAAGAAATTTAAGTCCAACGATGAAGTAATCGCTGAAAGTGAGGCCTATTTTGACGAGAAAGAGATACTCGTAACCTACTATAAAAGTAGTATAGAAAAGTTAGAAAATCGCTATACTCTTTGTATCACCCTCTATAGTGTCCTTAGAATAATAAAATCGAGTTTTGACAAAATTTTCTTTTTTTTCTTACTTATCCTACGGACTTATTGTATATATAAATATATATAAATAACTTATTATATATATATAATAATAAGTAATAATAATAAAATAATATTTTTGAAAATGCTATGAAAAAAAACTACTGAATGTTTTCCCAAATTTCTTTTTTTATTTGAAAGTACAATCCTTCCGGTTAATAATGGAAAATAATTTCATTCAAATGGCTGCCTCGTCTGGCCATGCAGTAGCCTACACGATCGGTCCAATTTTTAAGCACATTATCGATTGTGTGCAGCTGTATTTCACCAATGGCTTCACGAATACTGTCCTTTAAAGCGTCAATTGTCTCTGGCTTGTTGGCGTAACACTTATCTTTAACGGCACCTCACAAATAATAGTTCAACGGTGTCAAATCGCAGCTCCGTGGTGGCCAAACGACATCAGCTCTGCGGCTGATAATGCGATCTTCAAAAACAGGGCGCAAACATTGAGTGTAGCTTCGGCTGCGTGGCACGTAGCGCCGTCCTGTTGAAACCAAATGTTGCTAATATCCTCCTCTTCAATTTTTGTGCACAAAAATTCGTTCAACATGGCCCGATAACGATTGCCATCGACTGTAATGACCACTCCTTGCTAATTTTCGAAGAAAAATGGCCCAATTATGCCTCTGAACCAAAATCCGCTCCAAACAGTGACTCGTCTTGGGTGTATCGGCCGTTCAACGTATGCGTGCGGGTTTTCTGTGCCCCAAATGCGACAATCTTGCTTGTTTACATACCCGCCAAGATCAAAATGAGCTTCATTTGAAAAGATGATTTTTGATTCTGCAACATTACCATGAATTTCAAAGTAATGTCGCAATATTTCCCAGCGTTGTTCAAGCGTATACACAACCATATTCGTTCAGCGGAAGGATAAAACTAATTATCTGTTAAGTCAGACATGAGCTAAGTGTTACCATTCACGAAATTAGCACTAGTTGAAAAAAAACGTTAGATGGTGGACCCTATACAGAGTATTTTTTATTATAAATTAGTTGAGTTAAGCGAACTCTTGCGACAATATAGAGAAGTAATCGAAAGAAATCGTTTAGTATTATACTCAGCCGATAACGCTGAAAAATTGTTTATGATTTTTTGAAAAAAAAATTTGCTCTAATTTTGCGTTCAAATTTTTTTTTTTTTTGCAACTGAGTTATGAATAACTCCGAAACTATTAAAAATAAAAAAAAAATAAAAATTTTGTTCAGCTGATTTATAGGAAAGTTTATTCCTAAACATTTGCTGGTACTTGCATTAAAATCGGTCAAGTCATTTGCAAGTTATAATAAAATATATTGACGTATCTACTATATTTTGGGCGAAAAATTTGCCAACGGATATGAATTCAGATCACCATCTTGCTTTAGGAAAGATATTCGGTTGCTCCAGTATAAGACCTTGTTGGCTAGTGTAATTTGCTTTCAAGAACTGCGAGTATATATATTTTGTCAATATCCGTGATGAATGATTTTTTGATTTTTGTCTATGTGGCAACACACTGTGCGTAGTAGGCTGCCGAAAAAAATGATGTTAAAGATGCACCTCGTTCTGGTTGATGAATCACTAAATAAATCGATTAAATCATGGAAAAATTTAATAAAACCGGTACGCAAGCAGCGTGGGCATTGCTAGTGAACTAGGCATTCATCACCAAATAGTTATCAGCCAAACATTTCATGAAAGCTGAATAAGCAAAGTAACTCTATGTTTGGGTGATATATGAATTAATAGTGAACACAGTAATAGTAAACCGAATTTGCGATTCGCTATTAAAACGGAACGAAACCGAAACATTTCTGAATTACGTGCAGTAAAAAATAAAAAAATTAAAAAAATATCATAACGAAACAAGGCGATGTTTGCAGACTGCGATGATTGATTTTGAACTCTAAACTGTCAACAAATTACGAGATTAAAAAAAGCAGTTTAAATAAAATCAAATTGATCATAATAACGCCAGACCACACACATCTATTGGCGTGGCCTTGCACCCTTAGATTATAATTAGTTTCGATCTCTGCAGAGCTCTTTTAATAGTGACCTGCAAGACACAATTGGAGCAGTTTTTCGCTCATAAACCCCAGAAGTTCTACACTGATGAAATAAGGGCTTTATCCCAAAAAATAGAAAAAGGTTATCGTTCAAAACGGTTCATATTTGGTTAAGTAAAGCTCGTTTCAGACATAAGAAAAACATGTTTAATTTTTGGTTAATTTTGTAACCGAACTTTATCAAAAACACCCATATTTGTGGAAACCATTTTAAATATGAAATAGATAACAAAAGAATAACAATTAAAAAATACAGAGAAATCTTTTAACCCTTTAACTTGACCAATGATACCGAAACAAAAAAAAAAAAAAAAAAAAACTTAAAACAAAGAGAAACGCTATAAAAAAAACCATTAAGCAGAGATGTCCTTTTAACCGCACCACCCTCAATAAACGAGTTGAAATGAAACGAGCAACCAACCAAACAACCACCATAATGAACATTATCTATGGCAAGCAAGACCATAAAAAAAAAAATTAAGAAAAAACAAAAGTAAGAAAACTCCCAAATGAATGTAAATTAGTTAGAATTAAAAACAACTACAACAACAAAAGACAACCACTTGAACAACATTATGAAAAAGGTCAAACAACAAAAAAAAAAAAAAAAAAAAAAAAACAATAATTGTAAAGGAATATTAAAGAACGGCAAAGTTTTAGCGCCATTGTTTTTAAACCTGACAGATGATACAGATACATAGAGAACTACCAGCGCCAGTCAGTCAGTCAACCACCATCAACATCTTTTAACTGTTTTAGCACACAGATGTGGTACCCGAAGCCAAAAACCCTTTATAGAGCAAATTTAAGACAAAAAACTTTAAAATCTTTACAAATTTTTCCTTCACGAGTGACCTCAATGTTTTGAAATTGTGTGAGTGGAGTGAAGGGGGGAATTTTTAGTGCCCGTATCGTTGGGTAATTTTGTTGTTTTGTGTTTATTCATTTCTGCTTCAATTACACGGTTCATATGACTTTGGGCTGGCTCAAAAGGAAGGAGTTGATACGAAATTAAAAGTCCAATGAAAATACACTGAAAGAAATATTTTAAAGTTTTTTTTTTAGTAATAAAACTATAGTCAAAAATTTAATTAATAAACCCAATGTAAGTAGTCTTGTCTGGCATCTCTAATTGTTTTCATTCTTATGCGCTATATAAATTTGAGTTTGGACAATTCGATAAGTCTTTGAGTCGGCCATCAATCAAGGCAGGCAAAAATCTACACAGTAATGAATAATTACGCAAGCTTTTCCAAGTAAAATTTTCTGACGCAACTATTGAATTCACAGATGTAGTGAAATTTCTGAGAATAATTTTGTATAGAACTCTCACATGGCAAAACATTAGTCCAGGATGATTATGGCGCATTATGCCTGTCGGCGCCCTTATGGTAAAGCGTGCAGTCTAAAACGGACAATAACTTTTTTGTTACTATAATAAGACCTCTACTGATCTAAGATGTCTAAGATGTATAGTGATTCCAAAAGAATCACTTGACATCTCTCTCGATTATGATTTGATGTTGTGTACATCAAGTGCTGCACAAAGTAAAGGGCGTAAAACATCGAGTGTAGCTTCGGCTGTGTGGTACGTGGCGCCGTCCTGTAGAAAAAAAATGTTGCTAATATCCTCCTCCTCAATTTTTGTGAACAAAAATTCGTTCAATATGGCCCAATAACGATTGCCATTGACTGTAACGGCCACTCCTTGCTCATTTTCGAAGAAAAATGGCCCAATTATGCCTCTTGACCAAAATCCGCACCAAACAGTGACTCGTCTTGGGTGTATCGGCTTTTCAATGTATGCGTGCAGGTTTTCTGTGCCCCAAATGCAACAATTTTGCTTGCTTACATATCCGCCAAGATCAAAATGAGCTTCATCTGAAAAGATGATGAATTTTTTGGTAAAATCGGCATCTTCTGTAAGTCGATGGCAGGCCCAGATTCCCAGCGTTGTTCAAGCGTATACACAACCATATTCGTTCAGCTGAAGGATAAAACTAATTATCTGTCAAATCAGACATGAGCTAAGTGTTACCATTCATGAAATAAGTACTAGTTGAAGAAAAAACGTTAGATGGCGGACCCTATATATAAATTCATTCTGAGCTTGTTTAATTACTATGCTATTTTCTACAAACAGGAGGAAATAATTACTCAATACTTTTGGAGGTGTTATCAGTTACATAATAAACTTCTTGGCTCATCGTAATACGTACGACTCTTTTTCAACCGTTCTGGTTACACATGAAATTCGGCTAGACTTGCAGGATTGAGAAATAGAAAATCGAGGTTGTTTAGGAAATTTGCTAAATCAGGGTCCAGTATTGATTATAGTCACTACTCAAGGGCCGTGCGGAATTTGGTAGGATGAATCATTATTGTTATATGGAATACTTAAATCGAGTTGGGT
>JAKWBJ010000525.1:0-62500 GCA_023159175.1 Wohlfahrtia magnifica
TCTATTCTATTCTATTCTATTCTATTCTATTCTATTCTATTCTATTCTATTCTATTCTATTCTATTCTATTCTATTCTATTCTATTCTATTCTATTCTATTCTATTCTATTCTATTCTATTCTATTCTATTCTATTCTATTCTATTCTATTCTATTCTATTCTATTCTATTCTATTCTATTCTATTCTATTCTATTCTATTCTATTCTATTCTATTCTATTCTATTCTATTCTATTCTATTCTATTCTATTCTATTCTATTCTATTCTATTCTATTCTATTCTATTCTATTCTATTCTATTCTATTCTATTCTATTCTATTCTATTCTATTCTATTCTATTCTATTCTATTCTATTCTGATGATGTTCTCTTTCTTACATCAGATGATAGCAATATTTGTAATTCATATTCATTTAAAATTAAGCCCTGCCTTTGACAACTTGCTGTGGAACACCTGACTACAATCCTTGAATGAACATGAATGATTTTAATGCGAGTCCTTTTGACTTTTAAGCTTGGCAACAATGTAGTCCCATGATATGTATATATTGAAGCTACAAAAACTCTTCAAGTTCATTGCAGCAGGATTCATTGTAATGTTAGTGAAATTATAACAGTTTTCGGTGGTCGAAAGAATTGCTCTATCGAAATAAAGAATTGCTCTATCTGAAAATGGTATACAACCCCCATGTATCATGTATTTAAAGCCTCTCAACTTAGTTTATTAAAGCATTATGTTTCATAAGTTTCACTACTCTGTTGTTACTATCAGAGAATTTGTTCTAGGTTAGCTCAGGTTCTATTTACAGCTGTCCGAGCTATTTTGAGTTCAATGAGTAGATCAACTTATTTTATCATATGTTACTGCTTAGCCAGAATCGTACAACTTTTGACGAATTTACATCACCTGTTCCGATACTGTTTTTGTCGGGGATCCTTCACCTGACCACACAATGTTAGTCTTAAGTCCTCAAATGCTAAGTGATCACAGAGTAGATGATCAGCCGACTCAATCTTTTTCATAATTCCAGTTTCGGTAGAAATCATTTTAAAGGCTTATAAGTCTCAGTGTATTTCTACCAAGCCAAACTTCTTACAGTTAAGAATATATTTCTTGCATAGCAATTTCTTCGATTTGAAAAAAAAGATAAAATTAATTTTTAACCGTACTGGTGATTTATACAATCAATTTCTGAACACCATAGTTCAAAGCAATTTAAATAAAAATACATTCATAACACTACTCCCTCTATTCCCTGATATCAAAATTTTTTTCTGGTATCAGAAAAATGCACTGTATGAGTTTTTATTATCTCCTGAGTGTTTCTTTCATATACAAATAAGAAGATCATTAATGAAACGATTTTTCCAGGTATGACATAGTCGCTAGAAAAGTAAGCCTATGCTTTTCCTACCATAATCTTTTTCTAAGATTAGGATTGTACAAACCTTAGTTGGAGCTAATTTCTTGTTAAATGGGGTATTCTGTAATAAAAAATGATTTCTTTAGGTGGGAAGACAATTTTTGTAATTTTATTTAAATAGTTTTAAAATGGACTTTTTTGGTTAAAAGGATTACGATGGACGTTTTAGTTTACTAAAGGATTATAATTCGGTGCATACTATAATGAAACACAAATATAATTCATCCCTAGAACCTATTGTGGTGTAGGACACATATAAAGTTAGGCTTTCTTCCTCAGTCTCCTATACATATTCGTATTTAAGAGAATTTATTTCATATTAAAGAGAAACTAAAAAGAGTAATTTCCTAATAAAAGTGCCTGGTCATTTGAAAATAACATTTTCCTTATTATTAAACGTTAACACAGCATCCCCGTGTTAATCCTGTTTTCGTTAAGGATAATGACTGCAGTAATAAAATGCAGTTAAACCACATACACACAAATACATACATATGCTCATAGAAATGAGAGAAAGAAAAAGGGTTGAGGATTTCTTTTTTTTTTTGTAAAATTTTGCGCGTCCACTTAAAAAAAAAATAGAAGACAAGCAAGCATACAGAAAAACAGACCAAACGCTCGTTATTAATAGAAAAAACGATAATGCATGTCAACATTTCTAACAAAATTAAAAGTGACAAAATGTATAACAAAATCAAGGAAAGAGATAGCAATTAAAATAGAGAGTGTGCTAAAAAAGAAAAGAGACATATTTTTTGGTCAAAACTTTTTCTTTCATTTTTCAGAAAAAAATAGAGAAATTTTTACAATAATTTAATCAGGCTAAAAGATTTTGTTTTTTTTTTTTTTCAAAGGATAAGAAACGATATGTGTATCATCACCAAAAAGAATAACCTTTGAAAAGAGTTCAATAAAAAAAAGAAAAAACCAATTCAAAATAAGTACAATTCTGCTAGACAAGATTATTTAACAAAATAGTTAAGATTTCGATCATGATGATCATCGTCCTGGGGTTCGCTTCCTTTCCTTTACCCTCTTCATCTTTATTTTCGAATGAAAAGTGTGTGTTGGCGTTATACACATGATTTAACAAAAATGAAAATATTCTACATTTTTTTCTTCCAATTTTCTATAGAAGAATACACCCTCTTAGGTTTTATTGCGTTTGAAATGGATGAGTTTTTGTTTAAAAGAAAGGACACGTTTTTTGGTTAAAAAAAAATAAAAAAAAAATTGTTTTTATAAACTACGTATGTACGTACATAGTGATGTGCGCTTTTTGTAAAATCTAACAAGATTCGAAAACACAAAGATGATTATGATGATCATATATGTACGTAGTAACATATGTATGTAGTTTTACAATAAATGCCAATAGAAAAATCTTTTGTTTCGTCTTCCTACGTAATGTTACTGCTTGTCTTACTTTCCTTCTGTCTTGCATAATCCTTTTTGTAAAGGCACGTTAAATTTTATTTTTTTTTTCAATAGTTGTTGTTGTTATTGCTAAAGGATTGACGTTATTTTTATTGTGTTTTCCGTTTTTAAAAAGAGTGGAAAAAACTATATATTGTTGGAATTTAGGACAACTGTCAGCATATCTCCGGCCGGTGCTGAGTGATTTTTTGTATTTAATTCCCGTTTCAATTTTATACTTTTGTTAAATCATAAGCAGCTGATAATGAATTTGGACTGTTTTTCTTACAATATTGTAAAATCTTAGAAAAGTATAGACAATTAAACAGAATTTTATTAAAGAAACGTGTAAAATGTATTTATAAATGGAGTACTTCTACTCTATTTCCTAGTTTTATTGAAAGCATTTTTCACATAACAGCAATAATTCTGCTGTTGACAAACAACTAAACTTTTTGTAAGAGATTAAAAGTAGGATAGGAGGAAGTGGTAGCCTCGTCAAAACAAGGCGCACTTGAGCACGCATTGCGCCCCGTTATAATACTACATGACTCGCGTACTCGCGCGTACCTACCCATTACACAATGACCTGTGAGAATAGATACAGCAGAGGAGATGCTCCAATGGTCCAGTTTAAACTGTTTATTGATACGTTTCCTATCCAGCAATGAAGTCCTCTCCGTCTAGGCGCTTTCAGCGTCCAACAAATGCTTATGCCTAATAGACAGCTTAACGAAGGTAAGAGGTACACCCACCTTCGCGTGCGGATGGATGTCAGGAAGAAGTGTGCCCGCCCTTGAGATTTCATCAGCAGCACAGTTCCCCGGAAAGTCCCTGTGATCAGGAACACAATTGAGGAGGACGTAAAATTGTCGTGATAGTATCTCAAGTGAATCACGACAGTCCACAACCAGATTAGAGCTGAAGGTCATACCCGAAAGGGCCGCCTGGCTTTCAGAAAAGATATATACACATATGTCGTTAGTAATTACTTCGGCCTGAAACATACCACAATCGTGCGGGAGGCAGAGAAAAACCCCAAGGTTGAGCCTTTCGGAAAAAACTCCACTGCCCACCCTGTTTCAAGTTCAGAGCCGTTCGAATAGATCTCCATCGAACTGCCTCTAACCTCTGACTTAGGACACAGAATATTCTATGCAGTTTAGATCCAGATGAGACATATTCGATATCACGTAGTACCCGGGGTTCCTCAGTTAGTGACAGGCTGTTTAGTCTTACCGCTACAAGTTTAGCCTGTTGCCTGACGAGTACCCCGGATGGAAGCCAGCCAAGCATAATAAAAATGGCCTTTGTAGTGGTCGTACGTGACGCACCCATTATATAGATTGCAACAGATCTCCTGACCTTGTCGAGGACTTTGACATTGTAATCTTTATCGAGGGCAGTTCACCAGAAGACCTCTCAGTAAAGAAGATTATGTTCAATAACCGTCGAATAGAACAAGCAAATATCGCTCAAACTGAGGCCCCATTTTGCACCTACTAATCTTCTACGGCAATAGGTGGCACAAGCCGCCATACGAGCGCTCTCAGCCAAGTTGGCCTTCCAACTTAACTTGGGGTCGCGGATAAGGACCAGATATTTGACAATAGGACTCAAACTGTGTCCGATCTCATAAATGCTAAGCAAAGTAAAGTGATGTTTCTTGTACAAGGAAGAGTAGGATGTTTAGGAAATTTGTAGTAGGAAATTTATGTATGAAATAGTCCACCATTCAAATTGCAGTCATAAATACGCTGGAATTACTTACAGCGGTCAGTCAAATTTATAGTGATTCATTCTAATATATAATTCAGCCCAAAGCGTAGAGTACAGGTGACGAATTGAGATGAACTACTCGCCATTTTTCTCATATTTTTGATCGTAACGGTGATTGAATTTTTGTAAGAGGCGAGTTGGAAAATTAACTTGAGCAATTGTCAACTTTTTTAATATTCTGTCAAGTGTAATATGTATGTGCGGCGTTTTTCCATTTACAAAATTTCGAAAACTGTTCCTACTTGAAGGCGGCAGCCATTTAAGTCGCACAGTTTTTAAGTATAAAATAATAAATTTTATTAAGAAAAAGCAACGATAATTCTGGGTTCATTTTAAACAGAGGTTATATAAGGAAAAGGTCATCATTTATATGGCAGTCATTGCTTTGCTAAAATTAGTTCAAGCGATCGTTAAATTTTTTAAGATTCAGTCTAAGCATTCTTTCATTGATGATGTTTTGAATGTAGTCATACCAGTCTCCAATTAATGATAACCAAGTTAATACAAAGACTCATGAAACCATAAATCGGATGCAAAAACTTGCTTAACGTTTCTCTATATCTATCGTAACAAACTGTTAATTCTTATGGACGCGTATTAAAATGTTTTCTTGTTGACAAAACCGCTTTACCCAAAAGATGTCTCATTTGAGAATTAGATGTAATTCTATCGCATATGGTAGTGTAGGGTGTAATACGAATTATATATAATATAATAAGCTTGTTTGTTAATGAGACGGCAATGGAGTCAGAAAAAATTCTTTAATGGAAGGGAGCACATTCCATCCATGTAAACATATAGGTACATAGACATATTGTAGACGGAGACTTTTCGCGACTTTTTATCCTTGGTTTAAAAAGAAAACCTTTAACATTCCTTTATAACTACACAATATATGTACATAAAGGAAAGCAATCCATAACAGTCAGCTGTCACAAAAAAATTTATCCAAAAAAAACATAAATACTAATATCGGTCTTTTCTTTCAAAGAATCCATTGTCTCTCTTGATGTGTGATAAGTGCACCATCCTGTTGAAACCACCTGTTCTCGACGTCTAAGTCATCAACTTTCCGCCAGCTTTACATTATCTCCTTGTAGCGATTTCCGTTGACCGCAATCGCATTTCCATTTCGTTTTCAAAAAAATATAATCCGATGATACCTCCGAACCATAAACCACACCAAACTGTAACTTTTTGTGGATGTAATAGTTGCTGTAAGATAAAACTTAGATTCTCTTCACCCCGAATGCGACAATTCTGCTTTTTGACGAAGCCATTGAACTAAAAATGGTCTTCGTCGGTTAAGATAATTTTGTTACAAAAATTCTATTTTTTTTTTCTTGTTCTTCAGCTGGATTTTATAAACCTTTAAATGGAGATAACGATGAAAATGTTGAATAATGTGGATCGTTTGATGTTGAATTGCTGCGAACTTTGACGAATGTTACTTTTGAAACTTCTTTAACACTTCTATATTCTCGGTTGAACAACCACTACGTTGATAAATTCTGTTTCTGTTATCATGAACGGATACAGATTCTTTTAATTTCTCAAACATGAGCTTGATGGCAAGATATGTTGGAGTATTTTCTGTACCGAATTTTGTTCTAAATTTCCTCATTATATCTTGAAAACTTTCGACATTTTCAAAAAAAATGTTTTAACAATAAAATCACGTCGTTCCTTGGTGAAACGTTCCATATTAACTAACCGGAATGTATTTAGAAACTGAAAATAAAATTTTAAATTAAAAATTACAAGTACAAAAAATGGCAGTAAAATTAAAACTATACCTCACTTTTAGACACCCATTATTTTGCAGAAATTCTATTTAAAGAGTTCTTTTTTAAAAATTTACTTGACATCGGTTCATAGTTGATCGTAGCTGTCGCACAATTTTTAACCCAAATATTGAAAAAAGTCGAATTATTTACTTACTTTGACCGTATAAGCGGTTTATTGAGTTCTTAATATTAAGTTTTGAAAAATCGTCTCCAACTTGATCTTTCCTTTTCTTTTGCGTATTTTCACGAGTATACACGCACGGTTAGTAGGATCACACGATTGTCGTAATGCACCAATAATTAGTCTATTTTATATGTCAATTGTGCTTATTTATCCCAATCAAATGCAACCCTGGTGCGACGATCTTGGTAATGCTATACATAAAGGCAATCATGCACCAATGTAAACAACATTTATTGTATTCTTCTGCGGCAATTGAAGAATACAATACTCAGAAATTTTTATTTTTTGATTTCTTTCTAAAAAAAAAAACACTTGTTTGTACGGTAATTAAATTGTCATCCCTTAAAATATGAATTTTTTTAATATTTATGTAAATTGCATCACAAACTTCTACATTTCCTTTTTTCATTATTTTTACTTTTATTATATCAAGCGGACACACGACAATTAAAGTCGATACAATTTTTATTTTTCTTAGAGAACAAATCATCTTTACTTTAGAGGATTAAATCTAATTTGTAATATATATGTACATATTTACCCTCAACTAAATCATTGTGTGGCTGAAAAGTGGAAATTTTTTCTATTTAATCGTTTTGCGCTAATTTTCGACAATCAAATTTATTTAAACGGGGGCAATCATGTGACAGCAGAGGTTTTGATTGGAACAATTTCTTTATTGTGCCTTAATTCTGCACAAGAAAAATTGTTTAAAATTGGTGCATTGCGACAATCTTGTGATTATACCTTTAACGTCTTGTGTAGTGTGATTTTTTTGCCGGCTGAGAAAGCTTTGGTTAATATAGTTCCATAACCCAGTTTTGACAATTTTATAGCAACAGTGTCGTATGAAATAGAAATTGGTTCAAAATTGTCACATAAGAATTAACAAGAATACGAACAAAATTTGGCTCCAATAGTATATCGAAGGTGTCATAGAATCCAAGTCGCTTTTGGTTTTTATCGTATTTCAAAACCAACATTGGATTTTTTGGTGTCACAAAACCATGTCGGTTTTGCTATTTTCGAATTGAAATAAAACCAATGTTTGAAACAGCTGTTGTTTATTTATTTGTTTATAATTTTTATTATATATATATATTTTTTTTGATAAAATATAAAAATTCGAAAACAGATAGTATAGATTTAGCTGCTTGATTTATTTTCAATAGCGCAACCAATGACAAAACTCTTTTTGACATCTAAAACCAATACTTATTCAAGTTGGAAAACAAGGCCGTTAGTCCTGAATTTCATGACATCAAATTAATTTTAGTGTCGTTTTCATAACCAATTATACATTATTGGATTACGTGACGCTCCTGATTACTGTAGCAATGCGTTTTTACTTACGTGTTTAGAGCCACAAAACTAGTTTAGCACAAATCAAGATGTTTTGCCACACATTTTTCATCTTCGAAAAACTCAAACAAAAACTGTTTTTACTCCAAAAGATGTTGAAAATTGTCTCTGCAACACTGCACTACGTCTAAAATACAAGTCTGAGGCATCCAATTATGGTGAGTGACAAATTCGAAAAAATTACATATTTACTTGTAATTTTTTAATAAATAAATATGTTAAAATACAAACACTTCTTTAAAATATTCTAGCCGTCTGCGACTTCCTATAATGGAGCAAATAGAAAGAACTTTAAATATATGGATTGAAGACAATTATCAAAAAGGCATCCCATTGAGCAAACAAATTATAAAGGAAAAAGCTTTGAAAATTTTCGGGTATCTACAGGAGCAAAGAGTACCTTATTTAAGTACAGATTTTACTGCGAATAATGGCTGGTTTGAAAATGTAAAAAAACGAATTTTCATACACAGCCTCAAAACGCAGGGGGAGTCTGCATCTGCTGACATTGAAGCTGCTAATACGTACCCGAAAGAAATTCAAAGATTTATTAAAGAGAATGATTATACGAGAGACCAGGTTTTCAATGCTGATGAAACTGGCCTTTTTTGGAAAAAAATGCCGGATAAAACTTTTATATCGAAAAACGCAAAAAGCTGTCCTGGAAGTAAGGTATTAAAAGATCGAATAACACTTCTTCTGTGTGGAAATGCATCCGGTAATTTTTTGGTCAAACCAATACTGCTTTACAAGTCAGCTAATCCTCGTGCACTCAAAGGTGTAGATAAGTACCGTTCCTGTTTACTGGAGAGCAAATCAGAAGGCTTGGGTTACCGAAGAAGTTTTTAAAGGCTGGTTTAACAACTGTTTTACGCCAGAAGTGGAAAAATACTTGAAAAAATAAAATTTGGATTTTAAAGTATTGTTGCTATTGGATAATGCCCCAGGTCATCCACAAAATCTAACCCATCCGAAAATTAAAATCATGTTCTTTCCACCTAACACCACATCATTGCTGCAACCAATGGATCAAGGCATAATTTATACTTTTAAAATGTACTACGTTCCTTACAGTGGATTTTAAATCTAACAGAATCTAAGTCAACTGATGTAGCAAACGCTTGGAAATGTTTTTCTATAAAAGACTGCATACGGATAATATCACAATCTCTAAAAGAACTAAACAAATCAACTCTAAGCTGATGTTGGAAAAAATTTTTGCCATTAGATGTGGAAAATGAACCAGAAGTCAACCTGCTAGAAGGTTTTAGTGACATAACTTCTAAAGACATTCAAACTTTGTTTAGTGATCCAGAGTTAGAAGAATCGGAGCTGATAGAAATAGTAAAACGGGCAGAAAGTAATGAAAAGGAAAATTATGACAGCAGTGACAATGATGATGAGGCTGAAGGCAATGATTTAACACTACAAAATTTAAAGACTGCATTTGTATTTGCTAAACATTTTGATTCATTTTTATTAAACTGTGATACAGCTTTTGAACGTCGAACAAAATTTAATAGAGATCTTGAAAAATGTTTGTTACCATACAAAGAACTTTACAAAAATCTTTCTAATGATCAGACAAAGATAACAGATTTTTTTAAAGAAAAAAGTAACAACAATGAATCACTACAAAAGCATCCACGTCGGATAGATCTACCCAGTGATGAAGATTAAATTTTATGGTTATGTATTTTTAATTTTTTTTAATATTTTTTAATAATCCGAGAATTATTAAGTTAATTGAATGTAATATTTTTGTTTTTATGCGTAGATATGGATTAATATGTATGTATATATATATTTAAAAAAAATTAAAATTAATAAAATTAGCTTTTTTGAAAACCATGAAACGTAACACATCTTTTTGTATTGGTTTCTTGTATCGCTTAACACGATTTTTCTTAACACGGTATTTTCATGGAACGTAACCCCCGTGTTCAACGAGGCCTACCTGTACTTTAAAATTTTTTAAACTTCCAGTTTTATCGAACAGATTCGGTAAAATTTCTGATAAATACTATCGCTGTGGTATGGTAGGTTAAACACCCGCCTAGCAACCAGAAGGATCTCGATTCAATACCAGGCCAGATAATCTGAAAAAAGAAAAAGTTTTTTCAACAACGGTATCAGCTCACAATAACAACAAACTTCATTTTCAATTAAATATATTGATGTGAATGTTCTTATTAGTGAGTATATACATAAGCATTGTTGGATTCTGGTATATTTTGTGTCACTCTGTAAATTTGGCCAAATCGACCATCTTTACATTCCATTTGAATTACCGGATATGAAAATAGAAGATGGACGATATTTCGGGAACCTTCCAAACTGTAGGCAATTAGGTATATAAAGAGGCTGATTTACCTACACGTAAGTTTAGTTATCGTTTGGCTGTCAATAAATAAAGTTGAGATAAAGCGAAAATAAAAGTGTTGTATAACCGAATATTAAGTGTTGTATTATGACAAACAGTGTAAAAGTTATAGTGAAGTAAATGAATAAAACTTCATATATATATATATATATATATACACGTACATATGTATGTACATATTATAAATTTCTTTATCACGCGTGAACGACATGGTAAATCATGGTACCACCCATAAAATAATTATTTATTATCGTATATCTGAATAAATATATCTGCAAGAGCCATTTAAAGTCGTCTTAGCATTTTCTTTATAAAGAGAGAAAGAGAGAGGGGGATGGAAAAAACGACTGGAATTGGGAAAAAAGGAAATTTATCTTCCCTTTACAATAAACACTAGCTAAGCCCGCCGTGCTTTCTCTACCCCAATCTTAATATATATATATATATATATATATATATATATATATATATATATATATATATATATATATATATATATATATATATAAATATATACGCCCATGTTCTGAAAACGCTGCGTTTTCAAATCGCAAATCGTTTTTAAAACGCAAAAAAGATTTAAGCATGTTCTGAAAACGAAGCGATTTGCCGGCGTTTTGCCTCTTTCGAAGTTGTGTTCGAACAAATAAAAAACATATGTTTTATAATAACAAAACATAAGCATAGAAAAAATTATTCGTAAAAATTCGTCAATTAAAAGAATTATCAAAAAATAAATTTTGTTTGAATAAATTTTAAATTAAACCGATTATTTTTATGCTTAAAACAAAAATTTTTTATTGAAAATATTTAATAAACTACCGCAAATGGCAGCAAATGCTTTTTCTTTTTATGTAGAGATATTACATATAAATACTTGCGAATAATTGGTGAGTTTTATCACGGGTAGCAAATAGGATCTTGATTAATTTTTTTATCTCTTGTAAATGTTTGTAGGTGCTTGAACAATTTTTAAATTATTTTTGAATTTTTATAAAGGGTTGTTTACTACTTTTTAATTAAAATATGTGAACATAATAAATTTCAAATAATATTATCATAAGTTTGAAAAGAGTAAGTAATTTTAAAGTTAACACCACTAGCACTAAAATTTTTTCGAAGATCAAATTGACCAGCTGTTTGCATAAATCGCCAGTTTATAAGTATACAAATGATACCGACAATTGACAAAAACAAAGCAAAATTTTAAATTACATATTTTTAATTAAAATTGTGAAAAAATGTTAAAAGTTTTTCTTCAAATAAAAACAGAACATATTAAATTTTAATTTTATATCAATTTATATTCTCTTTCAAGTGCAGTTTAAGTAAAAATGACCAGATCGCTTCAGCATATTTTCTAGCGTTTTCGTTTGCCAGAACACCTGTTTAGCGTTTTCAAAACGCAAATTTTAAGCGATATGCGTTTTTCAGAACATGGGTGATATATAATATATGTATATATATATATATATATATATATATATATATATATATGTATATATACATATATTATATATATAGTATATATACATATATTATATATACATATATTATATATCACGATTTGAAAACGCTAAACAGGTATATATATATATATATATATATATATATATATATATATATATATATATATATATATATATATATTTTGAGACAATACGCTCCAATAGCGTAGATTGAAGCGTCAGTTGTTAATATAAAAGGTTGATCAAACTCGGGAAATGCTAGAACTTCGGATGACATTAGCAAAGCTTTTAGATCATTAAAAGCTTGCAGCGCATCTTCTGTCAGAGTAATAGAGACCTTTTTGGACATATTTGCTCTAATTTGCGCGTTCTCTCCCCTCGTGAGATTCGTAAGGGGTTTGGCGACTTTTGAATAGTCCTTTATGCATTTTCTATATTAGGAAGTCATCCCACGGAAACTTTTCAAATCCTTGAGCGTAGCAGGGGGAGCTAACCTTTGTATCGCCTCAACCTTACTGGGATCTGCTCGAATACCGTCGGCAGAGACTATATAACCTAGGAATGTTACCTCTGTCTTAAGAAATTGAGTCTTTTCTAAATTAACCCTTAAGTTTTAAGCCAATAGCCTTTAAAAAATGGTTTCTAAATTTTTCAGGTGATCTTCAATATCCCGGCCAAAGACAATAATGTCGTCAATATAGACGTAAAAAAATCGATATACTCTTTAAGAACGTCATCAATCATCCTCTGGAAAATAGAGGGAGCGTTCTTTAAACCGAAGGGAAGGCGTAGGAATTCATACTTGTCATTAAGTGTAGAGAATGCAGTCTTGGGGATATCGGACTCCTTCATTGGGATTTGGTGAAATCCTGATGTTAAATAAAGAGTAGTAAAAAACCTTGCCTTGCCTAAACTAGCTAATGTAGAGTTAATATCCGGAATCGGATATGTATCTGATACCGTAACGGCATTCAATCTTTTAAAATCCACCACCGTTCGATATTCTTTTTCCCCATTTGGTTTGGGTTTCTTGGGCACAATCCAAATTGGTGAATTATACGGACTTTTGGAAGGTCTGATAATCTCCTGGTCTAAAAGTTCAGATATCTGTTCCTCAACGACAGAACTTAAGTTTGCTGGATATGGATAGCTCTTGATATATATCAGTTCGTCAGTAGATGTTTTAATTTCCGCTTTAACCGAGGTCATCGCCATTTCACCGGCCTCAAGGGGACCAAAGAGAGGAGCAAATTTTTTCATTATATCCCTTAATTTACCTATTACTTCCGCGAGCATATCCAGAGTTAGTTATATTAACCTCCTCAGAGAACTTCTCCTTCAATGGAATAACGATTCCATTTTTAATAGCAAGAATATTGTTTTTCCTATCAATAATGGCTTGCATGTCCTTTAATGTATCATCCCAAATAATTCCGTCGAAAGATTTTAGTTTAGGCAATACATAGAATGTAATTATTGTACTTAATCCGGCTGACTCAAAAAATTTACCATTTAATTTGCGATTGATAGTTAAGTTTCCTGCTGCTGTTCTTACAGGAAGAGGTTTAGGGAGAAGTGTTGTGCTAGTGCATACGTGAGACCCTATAAAATTCTTGTTTGCTCTCGTGTCGACCAAGAATTTTAGTAACGTCCCATTAGAATTGTACTCTATATATGGTACGCTTGAAGGGAGGCTCTTGACATAAAATTTATTTCAGAGTCCTAGGGGTTGTCATTCTGTGGCTCATTTATTTGGTCAGTAGCCTTGTCCTGCTCTGCATTATAGGCAACGTACTCGTGGTGTTCATATGCCTACTCGGGCACATTGTCCCTTTGAGCATAGGTGTGAAACAGTCTTTGTTGTTTGAAGAGATTGGATATATTCTCCGATTTAACATTTCTTTTAAATGCCCCAGGTCTATTCATGTAGTTGAGTTTTTTTTTTTTTTGACCAAATTGACTGTTCAACATCCATTTTTTCTTGTGGCTTCGGAGCAAAAGGCCTCGGTGGAACATCATGTTGCCTTGGTGGGTATCTCCACAGTGTGTTACTAAAATTACCTCTATTAGGATTGAATTGTCTAGGAGGCATTTCTGGTTTCAGCTCTTTTCGGGTCATAGTATTAATTGGAACACTTATTTGATTTCTAGTGAAAGGGTGTAAGGAAGTGCTCCTCAAAATGAGATTTTGCATTTCCATACACGCTTCTGGAAGAGTTTTAGGCCTCTGAATTATAAGCAAGCGGAATAATTCCCCGTTCAAACCCCAAACAAAGACATCCAGACCTCTATTCCTGTATGTTTCAATTAGAGCACTTACCATCTCCTTCGAATAGTTCTCGGTTTTTATTTTATTAATAATTAGAGAAAATTGATGATTTACCGCCGCGTAAAATTCATCAACTTTTGAGCCTCTTCGGAGTAGTTGATTAAGTTGATGCTCTAGAGTCCTTATATCTCTTTTGTCTGCGTAATGGAGCTATAAACATTCCTTTATCTTACTCCAATCATTGTCGAAAATATTATATGATACTAACGCGGAGTCTGCGTTACCCCTAACCTTTTGTCGTATGCTTTGTAAGATAGCCCTGTAAATTGGCTTAGTCCTTACAATTTCGTAGTCGTTTAGGATTGCCTCAACGCTATGTATCCATGAAACGTATTAGGTGGGATTTCCATCGAACGTCTGTAAGTCCTTAACACAATTGGGGAGTCCTCTTAATTCCCTGAGTTCCAACTCACTCCTAATAGCTCGTGGAGGTTCGACCTCGGTTGCTACCGTTAGAGAAGGAGTGGCTTTGTCCTCAAGCTTTTTTATTTTTGCTTCCATAGCTCTTAATTCTATGATTGCGTTAAGAGCTCCTATCATTTTTATTACATTTTTCTGTAACTCCTCCATTTTTAAATAAAATTATCAAGCCCCACAAACAGATTTAAAGGTAAAATTTCCTTATTATTTTTTCCAAATATTATTAATTTGTTAATTGCCCTTGTAACAATTTTTTCTTTTCTTTTATTGAAAAATAAGATTTACTTCTTCAATTATTTAGTCTACTAAATAAAAAAAATCTTTTCCTATTTTCACAAGCCAATTTTCACAAGCCAATTGTCACAAGCCAATGGTCACACGCCAATGGTCACAAGCCAATGGTCCCTGCTCGGGCGCCAGTTAAACACGGCACCGACCGTGTTTTAAAAAATTAATCGGGGCCCAACTCACCTTTTTAAATCAAACAACACACGAGAATTTTGTATTTTTATAGTTTTATTCCGTTGCAGAATTGAACAGCTTTTTTACACAATCATAAAAGAAACTTAATTTTAATTAACGAAAAGTGCTTAGTGTAACTTAAATTAATGGGAACGATTGGTAAGCTATATTCCCATGCACCTGTAATTGTGTTTCGCAATCAGGGTTCCATATTACAGAAGACTTGCCTGCAAGAATTGCTTACTTGCAACCTGTAACATGCGCGTGTACGGATGGGTCGATGAATTTATGGTTGACCAATATATTGTATGTTAACTTATATTATATATATATATATATATATATATATATATATATATATATATATATATATATATATATATATAATACAATTACTTCAGTCCCTTCGATTTCCAATTTTTTTTTAGAACAAATTATACTCTGCTAGACGGACACTCCCATGGCCGAACGCGGACAATTTTTTTCTGTAAAACACCTCCCGTAGATTGACAAAAATTTAAGGCAAACATAAAGAAACACATTAATATTTACAAACATAATTCACAGCAACACTAAAGCCCGTATGACACTTATTTTTTGAATTTTTCATATTTTTTAAAACAAGGCAAGAAAACTAGTTTTGAAGAATTTTTAACATCGATAACATTGCGTAAATGATAGCATTGAAATAAATATCGAAAATGTAAAACTTCATAAGTATTGTAATATCACGTGATTCAGAAGAAGATGTTGTAGAGCAAGAAATCGATAAAATTAAATCGTTTGAAGCAGCTCTTATACAAATAGGGCGTTTAAAAGTTTGCGCTTTAGATGTTTTTGTTGCATATGAAAAAATAAACAATTTGCAAAACCATTTTGAAGTAATACACAAAAAATGGAGACAAGCGAACCCTAAGCAGGCTGCAATTCGCCAATGCTTTTTCCTAGCACATAATTTTTAAGTTAATTAGTTTTTTTCGTATGAAATTCCCTTATTTTACTTTGTTTTTATTTTATTTTTATTTTTTGTGTTAATATACTTATTATCTTATTTGCATGTATAAATCTTAAAATCTAAATGAATTTTGGGAACAAATATTCATATGTATGTATATGCTAAAGATGCAATGTGTTTAAGTTTGTTTCACTTACATACATTTATTAATATATAATAGAATATCTATAGCAGTGGATATAGACCATTTTTAATCAACTATCCCGAAGACGGACACCTCTCGATAATGGACAATCTGCTGTGACGTTCGGTGTCCACCAACTGTAATACTTATTGAAATTAATAAAGAGCTTGCCCATTCACCGAATTTGGATGATCATTATCCACAATTTCGCACAATCATTTTCATGAATTTGTGCGATACTTTTCTCAATTACACTTACTATGTTGCACTCAGTGGTAATATCACTTAATATTGATCGGGCATGGAATTTTAGCGTAGAAAATGCTTTCTCTATCGGGTTCAGCATAGGAGAATAGGGTGGTAAAAATTAAAGTGTACTTTCACTATACCCATGATATTTCGTATTTATTGTGATTTACTGATTCTGGCATGCATTATCCATAATTAAAAATGAATTTTGTAACTCTGGGCTGCTTTCAATTTTATTTAAGAAATCCCGAAGAAATTCTTGGAAACGGGCCGAAATCACAGTGGAAATAGAAATAACTTTATGGTTAACAACGCCAGCATTATTTATCGCAGCAATTAGAGTCACATTCTTTCTCCTTACTCTTGATACAACAGCATGACCTCTTTCGTTTAATTTAAACTAAAAATGCTACAGATAATTACTATCGAATACAATACACGCTATTTTAAAGGTGCCACGCCCACGGAATCTATATCGCCCTGTTACTTAACTTACCTTAACCTTATTTAGAAACTTCTACTATTTCTGTTCCCAAAATATACTAAAATAAAATTTACTTTGTACGCTCACTTGTCCAATCGCAACAACTTTTTGACTGATAATTTGCCTTGACTACGTATCTGCTCCTTCCGGACATACAGAGAAATGCTGTAAAAATGTCAATAAAATCGGTTCAGCCATATATCTGTCCATGAGGCACAAACAATCAAACAAACATACAAATACATACATATACATATATGTACATATATATTAATATAGATTTCCGGGCAACGCCGGATGTTTAAACACTCGCTTTACCCATCGAACCAATTTAAATTTTTTAATATTTTGATAGTACATAACGTATGATATAAAGAAAGTTTATCTGTTTTGGGTTACAAATTTCTCAAACATATTTGAACAATTTATCCATCATCACTTTTGGTGGTCTTACAAATTTATTGCACACAAAAGATTTGCTAATTTATTTAAACATTCCATTTAGATGAAAATTATATTCATACATAGATATATGCAAGAAGATTCCTAAAAAGGTCAGTTTTATTTTCAAAACACTTAATTGACCCTGAGCCCATGTTGGGTAACAAAAGAAAGTAACAAAAGAGAAAAAAATTTCAACAAATTCACTGCTTAAAAGATTTTGCTTTTCTTTTTTTGTATTTTTTAAATCATTTTTATGCATAAACACATGAACCAAAAATAATTGCCTTATTACCCAAAATTTCACTAAACAATGATTTAAAAAAAGAACTTAAAAAAATTAAAAATGACAACTCAATAACGTACATAAAGGTGATCAATGATAAAGAAAATAAAAAAATTTAAATGTGAGAAAATTATTGTCCCTATCCTTTATCCATAAAAAGGAAACATTTTTTAGTATTTTTTTTATAAAAACACTAAAATGTTAACTTAAAACAACAACAACAAAAATGATCAATGAACGATTTGTTGGTTAAAGAAAAAAGAAGAAAATTTCATTGTCTACTAAACGTTTCAATCCCCCCTCCCTAAAAAGTCCAGTTTTTAATAAAGAAAAATAAAAAGAAAATGATATGAAATCTTAAACTCTTAAAACATCTTCCTTTTGACCAGGTAATACCGAACAAAACAGACAAGAAAATTTAAAAAATATTTCGCACAAGATCATTATTATTAATACCGATCGACATAATAACCGTCATCATTTAACCTAATAGACGACCCTGACCCTACACACATACACACTCTCTACCCTACTTGCAGAAATTGCTTGCGTTTTATTTTAAGAAAGACGACGGCTGCTATTGTTGCATTAATCTGTGGCAAAAATTATTTTTACGGGTGAAATCTTTTTATTTATTGGGAAATACTTAGGAAATGAATTTCATTTCTTTTTTTAAAATTTTTATTTTTCTCATTATTAATGTTTACTTTACAGTTTTTTAATTTTCTTTTGATTTTCTTTTGGAATTTAGGAACAAAAAATTAATCGTTGGGGTAGTTTTCCTCTTTACTTTTTTTTGTTGACTTAAAGTCCGAGTAAATATTTAATTACTTTTAATTACTCTCTACAGTTTTTCTTTTTAAAACTTTATTATTTTAAGATGTTTACTTAGGTTTTGCAACATAAAAAGTTGTAAATTCGCGATAGTGAAAGAAAATCACACACACACACACAAATTTTTTAAAAAAAGCTGCAGTTTAGGACAAACATACAGAAAAGGCTGCCCAAAGCAGCCCCTAAGCAAAAAGTGAATACTGCACACAAAAAATATAATTGCATTACGGCTGTAATTTATTGTAGTGTATAAAGGCAAAGTTCTCAAAGCTGTTCAAATTTGATTATTTCACTTAAAATATACTGCAGCAAATTCAATACAAACCACGCCTGTAATTAAGCCCATGTCCCAACTTATTTTTACCCAAAATCAAAACAACAAATCAATAAATTGTACTTGGGCAGAAATCTTTGGCAGCTTTTATTGCAATGCAAATCCATCCATACCAAGTCCAAAATTGCCTCTCCCTGTGATTTACGTAGGTGAAATCCAGGATTGGCAACCCACTGGGTAATAGAATTCAGCGCACCCGGGTTTTATTGGGTATTATATTTAAAAAACCAGGGTATGTTTTTTATCTAAAGTAGTTCGTAGTTTATTTACTACAAAAATAAGTATACGTTACAATTGGGAATACAAATTCATTCGTACCATTTTTAGCTCCAGAAAGATAATTAACAAATTTATTTTTAAAAAATTTATGATACCACCGCGTACATTTCTTCTTCTCCTCCGAGCCAATTTCCGAATACCGTTTCAGCAAAACTTCTCATCTTTTGGGAAGATCCAACTTTGAAGCCGATTTTACATTTCTTGGAAAGAAGTTATTCGGTGACATGCTAAAAGGCATTGTATCTGTCGAAACAGCCAATAGTCAGGGGGATTAATGTTCGGAGAACACGGCTGGTGCGGAATTCGCTCATTTCTGACAATCGTTTGGCAACTCCGAAGTAATTGCAGTCTGCTTTAGCAGCCCATAGTACGCCGCCTTTATCCGGCCATGAGTGCAAAATTGCATTATAAGACATCGTAATTTTACTAACTAATAAAAAAATATTGTCTTATTGAACGAAATTGGGAAGCAGTTATAAAACCCAATTTTTTAACCGTGGTTAAGCCACAATGTACTATCCGAAGCCTTCAGTGCCCGTGGTAGAAATATCTGATCAAATCATGCAGTAACCTACACGATCGGTCCAATTTTTATGCACTTTATCGATTGTGTGCAGCTGTATTTCACCAATGGCTTCACGAATATTGTCCTTTAAAGCGTCAATTGTCTCTGGCTTGTTGGCGTGACACTTATCTTTGACGGCATCCCACAAATAATAGTCCAACGGTGCCAAATCGCAGCTCCAAGGTGGTCAAACGACATCAGCTCTGCGGCTGATAATGTGATCTTCAAAAACAGGGCGCAAAACATCGTCCTGTTGAAACTAAATGTTGCTAATATCCTCCTCTTCAATTTTTGTGAACAAAAATTCGTTCAACATGGCCCGATAACGATCGCCATTGACTGTAACGGCCACTCCTTGCTCATTTTCGAGAAAAATGGCCCAATTATGCCTCTGGACCAAAATCTGCACCAAACAGTTACCCGTCTTGGGTGTATCGGCCTTTCAATGTATGCGTGCGGATTTTCTGTGCCCCGAATGCGACAATTTTGCTTGTTTACATACCCGCCAAGATCAAAATGAGCTTCATCTGAAAAGATGATTTTTTTTGGCAAAATCAGCATCTTCTGTAAGTCGATCGCAGGCCCACTTAGCGAAGCGTCTACACAACCATATTCGTTCAGCGGAAGGATAAAACTAATTATCTATCAAATCAGACATGAGCTAAGTGTTACCATTCAAGAAATAAGCACTAGTTGAAAAAAAACCGTTAGATGGCGGACCCTTCATATATGTAAGATAACAATATATACTATACTAATGACTATTAACAATACATGAATTCAAATAATACGACGGCTGTAGGACCATTTAAAACAAATCGGATTTTTTCTTATCGAAAAACATCAAAATCAACAGCTGGGACGTGATGATAAGTATATATGAACTTTTGAACTAATAACTTATTTGAATATTATACAATTATAAGTTTTTCAGCGAATTCGGAAAGAAAAAAACCGACCTTTTAATTGATATATGAATTTCGGTTAAGTAGCCTGTGTATTTCTTAAGCAATTGGTAGAAGATAAATAAAAAAGAATTCAGAAAGAGTTTAAAACAGCTTTTAGACTACGTATAGATCAGCCAAAGCCTGATGGGGTAATTACAATGATGAATATACTTCCAGAGTATTTTTTAGGCAGTACAAAATCTTAGCAAAAATATCAAGGATAAATGTCGAACTTATAAAAAGTACATATGTATACGTTACTCTTCGTAAAATAATATGCATGGTATTACATGTCGACAACGCTACACAAATTGTTGATTCACAGTTGGGAAGTAGTTCAAAATTCAAAATTACCTCTTAGTTCAATGTCTGAAGAAGCGCTAGATCCTATTAATAAAATATTTAAAAATTTAAGGAGCACAGCGAAAGGAAATGTAGTATAATTAATAATTAAGAAGATGTCTTAAACTTCGCGACTACTTGTAAGCATAATGTCTTTTCCTTTCATCATATGATAAGGTGGATTTCAACTTAAGCAGTGCGTAATATACTGATGAAACAGAGAATGATAGTGAATAAATGTTAATTAATTTATATTAAAAATGTCAAATTTGTATCGAAACCTTTGAAATTTTTATAATTATTTATATTAGCTTAGTGATGACCAAACAAAATAGTATTTTTTATTTTATCATTTTCTTTATAATTTTCAACTAAAAGTGCTTTTTTAATACCAAGACCACGACCTTTCTAATGATACACCTATCCTGTAGCTAAATCCAGCGGTTTGATTGCAGAAATGGTGCAATCCTGCCCCACTGTGCAATGGGTTAAGCCCTGGGTTTATGGCGACTTTTTTTCTACTATAACGAAATTTGGTGAACATCGGTTTATGTTATAACAAACCCTTGTTATCAAGTAAAAATGTTCTTAGAAACCAGAAAAAGTTAATTAATTAATTAATAATAAAGCCAATTCTTAATTAAGCAATCTTTCGTTCAGAAAAGTGTCTTACATTACTTTAATCATTGTCTAAAATTTTGCTGAAAATTTGTTCATAATTCTTATTCACTGCACATGCCAGCCGGATTTAAACAAGTAATGACCAACATCGGTCCAAAGAGGTTTCTTTTTTAATCTTTTGACACAATGTCAAATGTCAAAAATGTTTGGTTCAACAGCCGGATTATGTCGATATAAGATGAATTTTGATACAATTAAACCCAACTGCCGTACAGAATTTTGCGTTCGTATTTGGGTAACAAAATGAAAATTCTCTGAACTTCATCAAATAATCTTAAAAATTACACTCATTTTGCAATTACTTTGTTAGGTGTTCTTAATATCAGAATAAATGCAATAAAACTTTACTACCTGTATGGCATTTAAAACCTGGGTCAAAGAACAAGTTTACGGATGTACTCAAAATGGTTTCGATATCAGTAGAAATGTTAAATTTCTATTTAAATTAATTTAAATTAAATTTCTGATAATTCTATAATAGCCCTATAATAAGTGTTAATATCCCCTCTCAATGGGTACTTTCCCAACAATTAAAGTCACATTTATTTTTGTTTTTCTTTAAGGGAAAATTTATTCATTGAATTCCTTCCAACATACTCCTTAAAGGCCTAATGAAGTTTCAATTGCCTATTGAATGAATATTGATGTGAGTACGTGTGAAGAAAAATTTGCATAAATTACAAACATTTTAGACACACACACTCCGTCGCAGTGACAGCTTGAAGAAAGATAGGGAAGGAGTTTGTCTTTTTTCATCCCATTAGCATATACCCGATACAGGATTTATGCTGTTCATACAATTGCTTATACATTTTCTATAAGGATTTCATATTTGGTATCCTATTAATGTGGCATGACAGTTTTAAGGACATGGAGAATATACAAAATTAAATACAAAATGCAATGTAAATGCATTATTTCATGTGGTTATCTAATAAGAACTGCTTAGCAGGGACATATGTTAATATTGTTACACATATGTATTTCTAGCTATAAAACTAAAAAATAAATGTTTTTGAACAAAATTATTTCAAAAAGCTAAGATTCATTTGAAATGTCCGATTTTAGCTTTCACATTTGCCTAAATTGTCACTTTATCCATAGGTAAGTTGTAGGGAGATCGATTATTTAACTTTTTTCAAAAACCGGTTTTCAAATAATTCGAAAAGTAGCACTTTTTAAAAAACCGGTTTTCGGTTAATAATAATTCAAATAACCGGTTAACCGGTTCTTTTATTTAAATGAAATTCTTCCTAATTCTTGAAGTGCAGAGCTGAATCACGTCGTCTTAAAAAAAAGCAGAAGCTGATGGAGAGCTTAAAATTAAAGTGGCAATCGATACTAACAAAAATTCTAACAAATCTCATTAAAACTGTGCCAAAACGGTGTGCGGAGGCCATAAAATACAAAGTTTATTACACAAAGTACTGAAAAAGTTAAGTTTCGAACAGCTACTCAAGGAGCTAATTTCGGTTTTGTTGTATTGCTTGGTAGATAATGGAATAAGAGGTTTGTAATTATAGTTATAATTAAGGTGCCTAAGATAACAAGAATTAAATGTTTCACTTTGAATAAATCTATTAATAATATACGAGTACTTAATTGCCTCGACAAGAAAATTTGCATAGATTTCGAGAAGCACTGTATGTAAATTTATGCACTATGTATTTAATAGTGTGTTTGTCACAGTGGTGTTTGATAAAAACCCACCTTCCAACCAAGAAGTCGTCGGTTCAATCGATATCACCTCACAACATTACTAGCGATTGGTTATGTGTATTTACGCTGTGAAAAACTTCACTAACTAATATATCTGCCTTTCGGAACCGGCGTTTGTGGGTTTGTGGGTTTGTGGGCTTTCAATGAGTCATTCTCCATATATAAAAACCAATATTTATTTACAGGAGATGAGAAAAGGTTTTTTTTTGTTTAAGAGTGCATATCTTTTTCGATCTACCTTGGTTTTCACGTTCACATTAATTTCATCAATTAGTTTGTTTAATTTTTGATTTTTTTATTAAGTGTAACTGTACAAAAACATAACTTTTAAATTTTATACAAAAGCTTCTGGTCCAAATTCAAACATTTGATATAGCTTATAGTCCTTACAGAAAGACAGTAGGATCTGTGTTTTAACTGCATACTTTCTTCAAACAAACACCCATTCATTTTTATATAGTATTTTATCGCAATCAGAAAATTAATATTTGCGTTATATAGGGGGATACCTGATTATATCTGCCCTACATTTATTCCAGTAAATAAGTTCATAGAAAAGTGATTGGAGCAAAATTTGAAGACTGTCGCTGTAATAGTTTTTTTAGATATACAATAATTAAAATTTGCTTTGGAGTATACCTCTCTCCCTGGTTATATCCGCTCTACATTTTTTCCAATAAATCAATTTTATACCAAAGTAATTGGGCCAAAGTTTTATGACTCTAGCTGATATAGATCTTTATATATTCGATTATTAATATTTGTCTCCTTCCAGGCATACAGGATGATACAGTGAAAATTTGAAGAAAATCGGTTCAGCCGCTTATCAGTCTACAGACTTCAAACACACATATATATATACAAACAAACACACATTGATTTTTTTATATATAGATATGATTACATGTATACTTGATAAATGTACAAAAATAACATTTTAACTTAAGTATTTTTTTGTAATATTCTAATCACCTTTAAAATTTTTTTTTATAAAATTGAAAATAATAATAAAAATAAATAAATACGCATTATAATTTTGTAAACTTATTTCTAAGAGAAAAATTTACTTAGAATTTTTTAATATAACTAAAAAAATAATTATATATATTTACTTATAATATTATTATATATCTTACATGTATAGATTATACTCGTAAAAGGCACTAAATATTCGATGTCGATTAATAAACTATCGTTAGCACAGCAACAAAATAAATATGCTTTTCCCTATATTAATTTGCACAGTCGTATTGGTTTACTGTATTCTTCATTCATAAAAATTTTTGAATATGATAGTGGATTTGTGTAAACATACGAACATAGCGAACATAAGTGAATTTTTCCAACTAAATCTCAATATATTTTTGTTGGAAGAATATATGAAAAAAACACAAAATGTGTTACAAGTTAAACTGATCTGCTTGTTTTAATAACTATTGGGTTTTTATTCGAGAGGACTTACTTTAAGGTTATGAAATGTGGTAATTATACGAAATTATTTGAACTAATTTTGATTAAAAAAAAATTATACGAGTAGTGACTTAGACCGCTTTCGAAATAAATGACCAAAATAGCACTATGCGACAAAAAATATCTGGTTAGCGATCATTTTTTTCTAATAAACACTATCGACTACACAAAGAATCTGTTTTTGATACTTTTCAAACACCTCTAAAATAATGCACTTATAAGCTAAAAACTTTCTTGAAAAACGATTCTTTTACGTTTGATGCTTATCTTTTCGAATTCTATAACCTCAAATACTCAAACAATACAAGAACAGTCAATAGAATATCGATCACAACCTTATCTAGACTTCATAGACATATTTCAGGAGAGCTCTCGATACAATTAAATGGGAAGCTATATATGTATATTGTATGGACCATATTAAAAGCAAAATCCGTTTCAGAATAGCTAATTAAGATTATTAAAGCCATGTTAACATAAAGGTATGTTTTGGCGGCCGAATATGCAATACAAATGCGGATGTTATTTGCTGTGGTACTAGATAGGCTCATGCTAAACTTATGAGAAAAGAAAAGAGGGATCGTGCGGAAGTTTAATAAAAGGTTAGAAGACTACTTTCATGACATGAAAAACAAGCTAAAAATAATAACATGTTAAACATAGAAAAAACCCAGGCTGCATAATTTCATTAGAAAATAAACTGGAGGACAATAGTTGCAAACCCGTTCATAAGTCCATCGATATTGGCCAAATTTTTATATACATATGACAAACGTTGGTTTGATTTTACAGTCTTTCGTGTAACGGACAATATCAGTAGAAATTATTAGTGCTTATTTCGTTAACGGGATAGCAGACAAAATCCTGCATCTTTCAGCATGTAGTCGACTCATACATAACTCCCCTTGTTTGAGTAATTGGCACAAGGATTCATTTATGATAATTTGATACAAATTTCCACTTGATGTTGATTTTGTGAAGATATTTCATCTACGAAAATATCATAGTGACAATGTCGCTCAAATACGACAATTTATAAAAATAAATAAAAGTGTACGAAGATTCAATTTGGATCGATATATCGCATCGATATATCGTTTCCATCCCTAGTTGCAACAGGCTAAAGAAAGCCATCACAAAACACAAAAATTCGTATTTTCAAATCTTGCGTAAAATCTACACCGAATTGTTGATGTAAAACACGGCTGATCACCAATAATGTAGCGTAAGGCAATATTTCATATTCGGACTTTCTAGAACTAATTACAGAGGAAGAAATAAAGGTGGATTAGAACACTCTCGAAAAAAGTACTACGCTCGAGAGGCAATAAATTGGTGAATTAAAGGCAATAAACAAATTCTATTATGAAAATAAAATACTATGTAATGATAGATTAGGTTTGAATATTCTTGTAGAAGCCCTATGTTAACGAGTGGAATCTAAAAAGGAACAATAATAATTTAAGCCCCACTTTAAATTTTAGAATTTTTTTCAAGTTCAACTCGATTTCCGTTTATTATATTGTGCAAAATTATAAACGATCATTTATCAAAAAATTGTTTAGCTACTTCCACCGTAAACTTAAAGATCAAACAAAATTTGAAGTGGAAAAATTTAAAACTCATCAATTGTTTGTCTTCTTTTCCTTCAGTAACTGGTGCTGCTGTTATGATGTTAAAAGATGATGAAAACTGTCAACCCAAAACTCCCCACTTGAATTGATATTAATCATTTATTACAGCTGCTGTCAATAAGAATTATTGATTTTCGTATTGATGCATGATTTTAAATAGAAGAAATTTCTTTTGAGAAAAAAAAAATCGAATGAAAAACGTAATGAACTAAAATATATTTTTATTTTTTAGGGAAAATAATCTAAAAAATAAATCATTTTTATTTCAATTTTTATACGAAAATTCATTAAGAAAACACAGCTAATAATAATCAACTTTGAACTCAGAAATTTACTTCTTTTTCTAAATACTGTTGAAGCATGAAAATGAAAAACGTTAGAAATTCTATTATCTTTAAAAAAAAGCCGTTAATATTAAAAAAATTTTTTTATATTTCCTTTGTAAATGAATTTATTAAAAACTAAGATTCTAAGTTTCTTTTAAGCATAACTATAAATCATTTATTGATAAAGAAATTTCTTTAATTGCGTAAAAGGACATACATTTCTATGTTTTTTCCATACAAATTTGCATACATTTTTTATTTTTTGCATTATTTTTATGCAAATATTCGTTCAATACTCATATTGTATATTTAATCGACTGACTGACTGTCATTTGCTTGTGTTTGCGTTTGACTTGTGCCAATGTTATGCAAATATTTAAGAATCCTTTTGAAAATGTCTACAGTAATTCTTGGCTAAAGGATATCGGGCAAATACTGTTTTCTCTCTTAAAAACTTATTTGCATATTGAGACGTTCGGGTGAATTCTTGTTGCTGTTTAACGCTTTTCAAACCATAAATAATTGTGTTAAAGAAAATTAAAATCGATATTGATTTTTATTATCAGTTCCTATTGATTACGAGTATAAAACCAGAATTTAATTTTATTTCAAAAGGTTTTTAGAAATTGTTTTTCTGGAAAAGGGTTGTTGGTGTGCAAGCATTTGTATATGTTGCTATAAAAAATTTAAATTCAATTACAATTGATTTTATTTTTATTGTTTTGCCAAAATAATATGGCATTTTAGATTATTATTATTATTATTTTTTTTTTTTTTTTTTTTTTTGTAAAAAATTGACATATTAAAGGGAATGAATAGTAATATCACAAGTTCATATATATTCATAATTCTAAGATTTCTATAAAGTTCTAACGAATAAAAATAAAATAGAAGATATTGTTGAAGCTATTTATCGGGCTATTCATTTCGTGATTTCAAAACTGACATTGACATTGCTATCAGCTGTTAAATATCTGTTATCTAAAGTGTCACTTATTTACAGTGTTGCTAATTTACTGCCTTTCGCGCTATATTTAGGACGTTTCATCTACCGAAAAGTAATACTTTTGCCCTTTAGCGCTTTTATATTTGCAATTGTTTGTAAGAAATAAAAAATCATAAATTCCATAAACTCTAATTGATATAAACTATGGACTTAAAATGCTTTATGCTGTAAAAATTACGTTATTCTAGATAATATTTGTGCAAAAACTAATAAAAAAATAGTGTTTTTGAAATGTATCTCAAATCTAACGGCTCATTTTTCAAGACTTATTAGTTACTAGAGTAATCCCTCCCGTGTTGCTGGGATCCTTTGCGTTGTTCCTGCTTTTTGAGTGATGTGAAAAGATAAAAAAGCTATAACTGTTACCATTCTCTACACATCAAAAATTCCATATTTTTTTAAAATGATGGTTTGTATTGACTGTCAAGTTATTTCAACTAAATTTAGAAACTTCCACTCTAACCATTTTCAAGATACATATACAAAATTCATTATTTAATTTGTATGGGAGGTACTATGTCCACTTATCCGATTCCGCCCACTTTTTAACTGATGGTTTGTACTATCTAAGAAGTCATTTAAACCAAATTCAGAAACTTCCATTCTAATCGTTCTCTAGATATACAAATATCAATATATACTTTGTATGGGAAGTGCTGCTCCCATATATCCAAGTCGGCCCAATTTTTGATTGATGATTTGTATTGACCACAAAGTTATTTGGGCCAAATTAAGAGATTCTTACTATTACCATTTTAAAGATATAGACATATGAATACAAATTTTATATGGACGTGGCACCGCCCAGTTGAACAATAGTAAAGCCACACACAAAATGAAATCTTTCTACATATGCTTTTCATATACACAGTTTTAAAAATCTTTTCTAACTCACACAAAGTTTAAATGCTGTAACAAACTTCGTTTTCGAGTAAAACTTAGGCAATACAAAGGGGTTCACTTTAACGTCAATAACTCGCAAACCAATGGACTCACAAAAACCGCATCTCGGTTTGCGCATTTCAGAGAACATCAATTATAAATGGATTTTATAGTCCTGTATACTTATATGGATTTTAAGTAAAGAGAAAAAGAACGCTAGAGATTTTATTTATTTAATTACAGTACTAAACTTTGTTGTTGTTATTATTAGATCCTTTAAAGATCCCAAGGGGATCATAGGGCCATAAAAAATTATTTCCATCTACGCCTATCTAAATGATCTAGTCTGGCTTCAAGTTATTCTATGGGAAGCAGCTTTTCCTTCAATCTGACTTCTTTAATAATGGGCTTGCCTTCCAATTTTCTGCTTCCCTGCGAGTTCTATTCAATGGACAGTTTCGCTAAGTTGTAGTTTGGTTTCCTCAGAGTGAGCCGCATCCATTTTCATTTTCTTCATTACAGGATCTTGGTGTAATCTCGTTTCTGGCCAGAATATTTTTTAAAAAATGCACCGTTCTTGAATGGATCTGACATCAATCACAGTCGCGTACCATAACTCGCAACCATACAAAAATAGATTTCACACGCGAGTAAAAGATTTTAATGTTCTTTTTTGATGAGATATGTGGAGAACGCTCTATAGTATTCAGTCGGCAAAAAGATTCAATCTGTTCCGAATATTAGCACTGGAATCGCCCTATGTTGTGAGGATACTGTCGAAATTTATGTTTTAGAATACGAAAGATTGTTGTGTTATTAGCGTTGATTTGCATAATTTTGGTTTTCCAGATGTTTATCCGTAAGCCCGCTCTGTATTCTTCCGCCTGTAAAGAATCTAGCTTTCATTGCATTTCGCAATGTCTGTGAGCCTGGTGACAGAGATCGTCTTCGTAATACAAGTCTTCCAACTTTGTGTTAAGTCACCAGGTTATATCACGTAACGCACAACCGAAGAGAACACACAACAGCAGTAGAGAAAAAACACAACTTTATCTAAAATCTCTGTTAGGTATTTTCTTAATTCAATACCTGAACCAAAAAATTAAGAAAAATTTTTCAAAAAAATTTTTTTTTTATTCTAGATCGTTTTTAATTGAATTTTTTAAGTAGTCGTTCGAATTATTAAAAAATATTTGGAAAAATATAAATTTTTTACAATTTTAGTATTTTTTCTGTTTCTAAATATTTTTAACGCTTTTTTACAGCGCGTTTTGATTACAAATAGTTACATAAATTATAATATAGCACTTTTTATCGCCTTTTGAATAGGATGACTGCACGTTTTTATTAGAAAAAGTTGGCAACACTATTTATTTAATGAAAGGCTTGACATTTACGAATAGGGATCGTTTAACGACCGAAAAACGCATAAAAATATTTTAAACTTACTACAAAAGTGGTGATAAAAAAGTGGCCACTGACTTTTGTTTTGTCAAACAAAATTTTCTTTAGCGATGAAGCTCTATTCTTACTCGGTGGTTACGTCAAGCAAAATTTACCATATTTTTTCGAAAATGACGATTGAAGAACCCTTACCGTTAATTTAGATCGCTATGGCCTTATGATTACCGACATTTTTTGCCTGCAATTGAAGATTGTGAAAACTGCACGATATGTGATTTCAATAAGACGATATGCTGTTGGAAGAGAAATTCCCGGGTGCGTAATTTCTCATTAGTTGACCACCAAGATCATGCGATTAGCCTTAGCTTTTTATATGGGACTACGTCAAAGACCATGTCAACACGGATAATCCCATAGCGTTGAAGAATTTTAAAATCAACGTTTGTCAAGTTACTCGTATCGGTGAGATGTGTAAAAAGTTGATGGAGAACTATTTCAAAAAAATCGTCTACTGCAACCAATCCAGAGGCGGCCATTGAATTGACATTGTATTTCATACATAATGGCAAAGTTCAGGCGCTATAACGCAAAACAAATTTTATCGAAATTTTAGCTTTATTTTTGTTTTATTTAATTTTACCTTTGAAACCAAACATGATCACAACTTAGCGAATTTTTCATCGTGACTTGAGCCTGCACGCAGGGAAAATTCAATAGACTCAATCGACGAGCAGGCCATCACGTCAATGGCGAGCTCTATAAGTCGATAAATATTTTATTTTTGCTTAAATTAATATAGAATTGATTTGAACAATAACGACATGTAGTTTCAATAGGACAGCTCTACACGCCGCATTGGACAACACACCATTGGAGGGCATAGTCATCTTAAGTGGAATTGATGTGAATTGACCACCAAGATCGTGTGATTTGACACCGTTAGAGATTTTCTTAAGTTGCAAGCCTATGTGAATAAAAAACAACAAACAGCAGCCCTCAATGCCTATTCAAACCCTGTCGTCGGTCAAATGCAACCAAATTTATATGTCAGAGACAAAGAAAACTGTGCAGTTCGAATGTGGGCTACCCAGCAAAGTCTCGGTGGATGTTTTCACGATGTTGTATCTATACTAGAGTAACCCTTCCCGCGTTGCTGGGAGCCTTTGTATTGCATATCTATAAAATGTATTCCTCATAAGAAAAATTTAAAGAATGCATTCAAATAAATGATTTGTATTTATCATCAAGTCATTTAGACAATGTTTAGAGAATACCATTCTAACATTTCTCTATATATACAAAAATCAATATTTACTCTGTATGGAAAGCGCTCCACCCACTTATCCAATTCTTCCTACTTTTTTACCAATGATTTGTATGAATTATATCTTCTCAGGATATACAAAAATTAACCTTTACATTGTATGGCACGTACCATTCTCGCTTATCCAATTTTGCCCATTGTTCAACTGATGATTTGTAGTCGAAATACTCGTATGTGAGAAATTGTATAAGTGAAAGTAAAATTTGTTTTTAGTATATCTAAAGAATGCTTAGAATGGCCGTTTCTAAACTTTGTCTATATGAGTTGGTAGTCAATACAAATTATTAATTTTAATATATTCTTTTTTCTTATGAGGACTACATTTTATAGGTATAAAACACAATGGTTTGCAGGAATCGTAGCAATGCAGAAAAGGTTACTCTAGCTCCATATATAATTTCAGTAACAGGCCTCTCAAGCGAATAAAAAGTTTCGACGTTATCTCATACTTTGTTTTATTTAAATTTTAAGAATGAAGCGCTTAATGAAGGACTCTTTAAATGTATCGATGCTATGTGAAAATATACACTGACTTTGATTCCCTCTTGCTCGTTTTTTCAGATCTTAACTTAAACAAGTCCAGTAATTCGGAGCAGAAGCGCAATAATGTCTGCACATCCAGTAGAAGAAAGAATATAGGTTTCCGGTATCCATAAAGTAATCCTCAACTCGTTAGATGAGTTCCACTATTTATATTCTTCAAGAAATTACTACTGACACCTAAAACAATAAGTTTTGCTATGAGCGTTTCGGACCAAACTCTTTCAAACGAATTGAAGATATCAAGAGTTACAGCCTCGCTTTATCCTAATCCATGAATAGCTTTATTCCAATTCTTGGTGAGTAACGCTATCAGTTCACCAGTACAACGGCTTCTGCGGAAATCATACTGATGTCCGCATGGCAAATTGTTGGACTTTGGATACTTCACAAGATAGTGAATTATCATATTCTCCATAACTTTGGACAGTGTCAAACAACTCTATAACTTTGTAGTTGCCTATTCTTTAGCTTTTCTATAGGAATAAACATTTTAATAAACAATCGCCAATATTTCTACGTATCAAAAAGAATTTTCGATTTGATGATATGACTCTTTTTGACCAACACATTGGTTATTAATTGCTTCGTTGAAAGATGCAAATATGACATGTCGGGGATCAAGTAAAGGTTCTTAAATGAGGGTTCTAACCGGCGGAACTGCCTTCAGTTAGACAGCCTTTTGCTTAAGTAAAGAAATGTTTTACAAATGGCAATTTCTGTTAAGATTTTTTGCTATGAGAAAGTGGTTTGATAGTCTTGCTTACATAATGTTTCGTTTTAATTACAATTTTAAAAAAATGAAATTCGACACTGTCAATATAATCGATCAATTTTCATTTTTCGTTAACAACTGGTAAATAAAAATTATTGATTGATTATGTTGACAAAGAAACTGAAAGGAAAACAACGATTTCTTTAAGAAAAAATATCTTTTTCTTTTACTAAAAGGATTGCAAAATGTCTCATATTACCGAGAAACTTAAGAAACAAATTCACACAATTTTCCATTAAAAAATGACAATTTTTAACCAAAAAAGAAGAAAAAAAACTTTTTAAATTATAAGAAAGCGAAAAGAAATTCAATCCATAATAAAATTCATTCAATTACTTATGAAAATCCGGTAATCAGGAAGTAAAAGGATTTTTTTGTGATAAACAAACATTTCGAGTACAACGATGAGAAAATTATCGCGTAATTCAATATTTTTATAAGGACATGTTGCAGTGGAGGATTTTGTTTTTTTAATCCTTTTCGCAATATTTACGCAACAAAACAAAGAGCGTGCATGCATCGTGTAACAAAATTTCTTTAGTTTTGTTTTTGTTTTATTAAGAGAAAAAGGAACTTAAGGATAGTGTGCAAAAATCAAGGATAAATGAAAACGAAAGGGTTGTTTTTCATTTAAAAGAGTTTTCTTAAGATTTCCTCGGCTCAGGTAGGAAAAGTCTTTCTTTGTTCCGCATATTTTGCAGAAAGGATTTTGAAAATGCAAAATTTTAATTATTTTCGGTGTTTTATGCAAACTGGCACCCTGTTTTCTTTTTTTTCCTTAATTTAGATTTATGGGGATAAGAAGGGTGGACTGATGTACATAATACATATATAGAGAACATGGACCGATGGACAGACATTCGTGTATTTGCGTAAAATCATTAGCTACAAGATTAATCCTTTTTCTTGATATTATTGTAACATTTTTCTCCTTCTCTTTCTTTCTCTCTCTCTCTCTCTTTCAACAGTATAGTCTGACTGTACCGTTATCAAAGATTTTTTGTAATTCGATCTGTGCATATTATGCCACCACTAAAATAAACGTGAGAAAAATTAAAAAAAAAAATACCATTAGCTTTTACCGTGCAGCATGTTGCATTTAAAAGAAGTTGCATAAAACTTTGCAAAAGGATAACGGGGTTTTTGAAAGAGGCCAACATGTTGTGAAAATTAGTGGATTACATTTAGGAAAATTTCATAAAAAATTTGCATATTCAAGATTTTTTTGAGATGCCAAATCACAACAATAATGAATATTTAATTAAAGGTTTTAATTAAATTTACAAAATAAAAATACAAAAATTATTTTAAAAAAATATTTTGCTTGATCATCATGATATTTTGTCACACCAAGACATTTTGCTTTTAATTTTACCGATTACATACGGTTTCAATACAGAGGGCTCAATTCAAAGTTTTGAAAAGAAATGAAGCCAATAAGAAAATGAAATGAAAGTGCTACTAAACTCACCATTCTTAGTTTTCTTTCCTGCAATTATCGTTATTAATAAGAAAAAGTTTTTTTTTCGATGTTTTCAAAAAAAACCTATATTATATTACATATGTTCTTCCCGCCAATATGTTCTTTGCGAATCACATACTTACGAGTACGGAAGTTGTTAATAATTTCAACTGTACACCATTCCGTGGACAATGGCCTCCTATATTATTGTAATTTGTTATCCTATTTTGGTGGGAGCTTGCTTGTCTTTTTATCTATAAGTAGGAAACCCCTATACGGTTTTACAGTTGCTATTCTATAAATGGCGAACTTTCGTAGCTCTATCTAATAAGATTATTCCAATATTAACTGATAACAATGGCGTGATAAAATAAATTACGCCTAGCACATTGGTGCTTATCTAGAAATAAGGGTTTTAGGTGAATTAGAAAGCAGCTTTTTCGAATTTCATCTGAACGGAGAGCTTAGCGAGGGATAAAGAGCGACTGAAATATTTGTATTAGTATCCGTTCTTTTCCTCATACTGGCACCCTATTAATGCCGATCGCTTGCAGTTGACTCACGTAAAATAAAGGTTCTACTTGTGAAATGACAAATGGAATGGCCCTCTTCTTATAGTAGATAGATTTAAAATTGTGAATCTTTTTAGATTTCCCAGTGTGAAGGTGACAACTTTTAAGGGCCACCGTATTTTTTTTTTTCTTACTATTTTTTTACTTACTATTTTTACTAACTATTGTCGACTTACCGTAAAGTAATGGTCCCGAGCTGAAAGAATACCTTCTTAGTTTTTGAGCTCACGTTCATTCTTAACCTTACGGAGCTTTTGATAAAGAAACTCATGGCCAGCGGTTGATATTCACAGTTCGCTTTGTGTTTTTAGGTCTCATTGTCCCATTATTTTATTACTGGAGGATAATATAAAAAATCTAATCTAGATTCCATATAATTCACGACACCAACTAAATCTTATAGGTTTTAATTAAATCCATTAGATATCAGACAAGATATGATGATATGAAGGTCTAAAAAAGGTATTTATGAAAAATTTTAGCGCGATTTAAGCGTTGCAAGCTTTTAAGTAATATTTTTATCAATGTGATAGTTCTAAATACGGATTAAGCTTTAAATAACTTTCTCTATTAGTTTGAGTTAAAAACTAGCTTGTTCAGACTAAAATTACATTCATATCAGTTTATTATAATAAATTATGTGCATTATAGGTATGTTTCAGGCATTAGTTTTTGGGAGCCACTCGATATATTTGTTTATAAAAATAACAAAGTGGACTTAATCGGAACTGACTTATCTTTAAACTATCGAGTGATTTTTAGCAACATTCTTTTTGGCAACACTGTTTTTGGCAGTTCAGCTGTTTTCGTGTAACATGTTACTGTCAAACGTGCTCAGTATGGTCTATAATTTAACTATGAACCGACTTGCAAGGGAACAACGCTTGCAGATAATTGAATTTTATTATCAAAATTCATGCTCGGTTAAGAAAGTGCATCATGCACTTCTTCCTTTTTATTGTTTCCAGTTTTGGCGACCTTTCTTGTGACTAAATTTCACACCAAGCTTACATTATTAAACATTAAACCACCAACCAATACGCATACGTAGAGTGCGGACAGTGGAAAATATATCAGCTGTATCCGCCAATGTTGTTGATGACCCTAAATTAATAATTTAATTATTGGTTAGAATCCATGCGCAGCGATTGAATCTCTATTACTGAAGATCCACTTTTTTATCAGAAAATAGTGTTCAGCGGCGAAGTTCATTTCTAGTTGAATAGATACTTGAATAAGCGAAATTGCCATATTTGGTGTGAAGATCAGCCAGAAGGACTGCAACTACCAATGTGTCCCGAAAACTGCACTGTTTGGCTTAGATTATGGGCCGGTAGCGTCATTGAACCGTACTTTTTCGAAGTTGACGAAGGCAGGAACACTACTGTGAATGGCGAGTGTACTTTGCGATGATTACAAATAATTTTGCCCAAAATGAAAGAGCTGTACCTTGCTGACATGTGGTTCAACATGCCACATCACGCGACACAATAGCCCAATTGAGAGGCGAGTTGGGTGAACAGTTTATTATAAGTATTTGCCGGTCAAGTGGCCGCCTAGATCGTGCGACTTAACTCCTTTAGATTATTTTTTGTGGGGCTATGTTAAAGCTCATGTCTATAGGCCCGCAACGGTTGACGCGCTGGAAGCCAATATTTGAGAATTTATTTCTGAGATACCGGCCAATATGTTGGAAAGAGTATGCCAAAATTGGACCCAGCGTATGAACCATTTGAGACGTAGCCGTGGTCAAGATTTACATGAAATCATCTTTAAACATTTAATTATCTAGATCATTCAATCGACTCAAATATATAATTTCATACATTTTTTTGTTAATTGGATGAGTTTTTTGTATCAAATCCGAAAGCTGTTAAAAAATATCACCCGATATCTAAAACCCTGCGTGCTTCATGACTTCTAGTACAGCAACATCACATATCCCCACAGAAAATAGTCTAGCGGCGTTTAATCGCTTGATCTTGGAGGCTAATTCGCGGGTCAGAAACATGAAATTATGCGGTTACCAAACGTTTCTTTGAATAAATCAATTGTGGCACGAGCTGTGTGACAATTTGCGCCGTCTTGTTGAAACCACAGCTCCTGCACATTATGGTCGTTCAATTAATAAACGAAAAAGTCAGTAATCATGGCTTTATAGCGGTTATAGTGGACTCTAACGTTCTGACCATCACCGTTTTTAAAGAATTACGGACCAATGATTCCACCAGCTCATAAAGCACACCAAACAGCCAGATTTTCTAGATGTAATGGTGTCTCAACATACACTTGACATACGGCAGTTTTGTTTATTGACGTATCCATTCAAACAAAAGTGAGCTTCATCGCTAAACAAAATTCGCTTATGAAAATTGGTAATCTTGTTTTGGGCCCATTTGGCCTGTTTTGAAGCGTTGTTCAGGCGTCTATTCATGTTGAAATGTCAAACTAAACTAAACATAAATCACTTGACAGCTGATGACCGCCAGTTGAAAACGTGTTGCTAATATAAATTTTATACCTCTATAAAAAACACCAGGTACAAAAATTAATTTTTACTTTGTATAGGAGGAACTACGCCCATTTATCCAATTCCGCGCACTTTTTACCTGATGATTTGTATTGACTACGAATTCATTAAGACCAAATTCAGAAGCCTTTGCTTTAATCGTCAAAATATACATACATATGTTACAGAAATCAATTTAGTAAGAATTTAGTCTGTGTGGGAGGTACCACACCCACTTTTTACCTGATGATTTATATTGGCTATTTTGTTTATGTGTGGGAGGCGCTATGAAGTCAATCAGACCAAATGCTGAAACTTTCTCAAGACATAATGAAATCAATATTTAGTTTGTATGGGAGGTACTACGCTTACTTGTCCAATTCTGACCACACTTTATCTGAGGACTTGTATTGACTATGAAGTCATTCAGACCAAATTCAGAAGCTTTTGCTCAACCGTTCTCAAGATACACTAAAATCAAAAGTTACTTGTTGCGGGAAGTACCACGCCCACTTGTTCTGCCCACTTTTTGACTGATGATTTGCACTGACTATGAATCTATTTGGGCCAAATTTGGAGAACCTTTCTGTTACCATTTTGAAGATATAGGCAAATAAATATTTACTCTGTATGGGCGTGGCACCTCTCAGTTTAAAGTTTTGAAATTTATATATATAAATTTATATATATAGCATTTATATATATAGCATATAGTTCCTTTCAGATATATAGAGAGATACTGTAAAAATGTCAAGAAAATCGTTTCAGCCGTTTTGCTGTCTATAGCAAACATATGTATGTACATATACAAACAGTTCACTTGTGATCAGTGTTGTCATATTGCAAGTTTTATCTTGTTTTGGTAGTTTCTGAGATGCAGAAAAATTTTTAAGTTTTTTCAAAATCTATGTAGTCTAGATAAATTTATGTATTTATTTGCTTAAATCAAAAACGTAGTTACAACATTTTCGGATATTTAGTTTATTAATTAAATTTATTTTGGCAAGGCATGTAGGCATGTTAGGCGTATGTGGCTATACACAACGTTTTAAACGTTCGAGCACATCTGCCACAATCGCCAGATGTAAATTCGATCAAGAATTTGTGGGAGGACTTGGATAGGCGAGTTATAAAACAAAGAGGATTTACAATTTTATCCCTTTCGGTACTCGTTTTTAACAGCTGGTTCAAAACTTTGGCCCGAGAAATAATAATCAATGACATAAAGGAAAAAATATATTCCTAATATATTCCTGTGGACGCTTCCTGTAGTTACATGGCAGGGCTGTTAGGCTCTAAAAATATATTAAACCAACCGTTTTTAATACAGGATATGAAAAGATTTTCTATGTTTTTTGGTTGATTTTGATAGAAAATAATCCTTAAAGGCTAAATTAAAAATGGGTTAAAAGAAGTATTTTTCTCGAAAAAATGGACAGGTTTATTGAAGTGGTTTATTTGAAGTCCGTTATTTCATACTCTTTTGGGCAATAACGATATATTTTAAGTTTTTTTGATTACAAAGAAAATATAAAGTTACAAACTATAGACATGGAACCACAGTTCAAAAAGTGGCTTAATATTAGTTTTCGATCTATAACCAATATCTTATAGTTTCTAATTAAAATTGCCAATGACAATGTTCAGCGAAATTTTCAATTTTTTTTTCTTTATTAATAATTAATACAAAAATTTTGAATGAAACTTCGTTAATTTTGTAGAAAATTTACCATTCTATGTATTCAATATATTAGTTTATCAAAAATCTCTTTAATTGAACCATTAAATCACCCCTGAGTTGAATGAGCTTACTTACCAATAATTAAGTTCATCACTGCATATAAAGGCGTAATTTACGCAATGAATTAATGAACTTAATTTTTATAGACTTATGTATTATATATATATCAATATAAATATGTTCTTTGTTTACGTTTAAAAATATTTTAAACTATAGAATACATGCAGTTATACTGTTTTTATATGATTAAAAAAAAACATTTTCCAAATTGAAAGATTTAAAAAAAGATATGACAACTCTGCTTGTGATACTCTTTTAGAACATTGCAATACTTCAGCTGATATTGAACTTATAAATCTAATTTTGAAAAATTATTATTGAGTACTTTCTCTAGATGAAAATTTATATCCAGCAAAATGTTTTGAAAATTTCTTTCTAAGATCAAAACAAACCACAAACAAAAGATCAGTTAAATTTGAATTTAAAAGAGAAACATTGTCCACAATCGTGTAGCAAAATGAGCAATTGCTTTTAAAGTGACTGTCAGTGAAAAATCAAAGCAATTAAAATGCAATACATTTTTCGAAAATACCTTATCACAGTATAATCAAAGTGTCAAGAATAAGGAAAAGGACATTTAATCAACTCTCAGGAACAGTACAGACAAAGGCTATACAAGTTATCAAGCTAAACCAAAATAGAATAGAGGGCCATTTTAATGCAAATAATATTTTTTCATTATTTTAAAATAACAAATTTCAACAAAAACTTAACAAGCAACGATTAAAAACAATAAAAGTAAAAGTACGTTAAAGTTTTAAATTGAAATTAAAATGACAATGTGTAGTAGTAATATATACAATGTAGTAGTTATAATTACAAATGTAATAGATCTCCTCTCTCTATCTCTTACTCTTTTTTGAAACAACAAATTGACTCTTGTCAGAGTTAGACGATGTCAGTTAAATCCAAAGAAATATCAATTCAAAATTTTTATTGAACAATAGCCACAGAAAAAAAGAGTGGAAAAGTTGAATGAAATCAAAAATCATATGAATAAAGACTTGAAATTTTCTGTTTCAAAATCATTGGCAAAATATGCAAATTTTACACACAGAGAGCGCGAGTGAGAAAGAAATTTCGGCACAATAATAAACGTTTTTAATTGTAGTACCAATTCAAATTTAAATTTAACAAAATTGAGATATATAATTTTAAATGTTAAAGTTTTTACAACTTCATTTGAGTAACAAAGACTTGACTGCCATGCATACATATATGAATGAATGGAATGGAATAGAATGGCTGGATGTTTGTAAGGCAGGGCATGTTAAATATAATAATACAATAGAACTCTAAACTATTTTTATGCAGATTTTTACAAAAGTTTTAACAATTTCGCCTTTATTGCCATTTTGTGTTGCACAAAAAAAAAATACAATAACCAGACGAACGAACGAAATAACAAATTCGTTTTATGAAATATTCAATATTCAAAAATAACAATAAATATGCTCGTATCCTTGTAAGACATATTCGTATATTGTATGTACCCCACTAAGTACACAACATAGTTTAGTCAACAAGCCAGCCAGTCAGCCAGACAATGTTGTTACAAATTTTCTAACGAACCATTTAACCGACATGTAAATTACAAATCAATTGAAATTCTTTTAAAATCGAAAGTCGATCTCTATTGATTATTTTCATTTCATTCAAATCCAAAATTTTGTTTTTCTTTAAACATTTGCATAAATTTGCATTTTTGTTCGCATTCTATAATCTTTTAAATGCGAATGAAATATTTGTTTATTTTTAAAGGGGACAAGGGTGAGAATCGTAAAAGAGAAAAAGCCATTTGAAAGGGCTTGATACGTATGTAGATCAGTTCGTATACAAAAGTGGCACAACCATTAAAACGAACAAAAGTAGGAGGCTGGTGAATATGAAAACACCAGTACCAATATAGATACAATTTCTTTATAAAACGCCTGTTTAACAATTTTCTATCCTGTTACACAAAAAAAATATTAATTATCATATGGAACGGAAAAAAGAGGAGGCTTTAGCCTTTGGTTTCTAAGAGTAAAGTTATGCTCGATGCATCTACACAGCAGACTCAGGCCTTTCCAAAATGGCGATCGCCTGCTTTAGAAGCAAAACCGATCGCTCATTTGAGTAGGCCATGAGCTTAACGCGCCCGCGATACCATCCAGCATGGTAATACTGAGGGGAAGGGCCTGGGTTTTTCTTAGGACTCTCCAGAACACTCCCATCAGCTTCTTCCGCACTAATTCCCAATTCTCCCGGAAAATATCCTAAGCCAAAGAATCAAGAGAAAACCAGTCAAACTCGTTATTGAAAATGACGACTAAATCCCCGGTGTTTTGCATGAATGTGTTCATTCTCCATTGCCCTTTAACGTTATTCTCAACGTTTATACTCGCCAATAGCTATATAGAAGATAAACTGGATTCTGTAAGACAAAGAGGTATACCGAAAAGCATTGCAACAAAAGCATTGGAGCAACATCGCTAATTAAACCATAAACACATAGATCTCAGTAGGCTACACGACTCCGCGACTGCAAACAGTGTTAAAAAATCTGGTTTTCCCTACACATTGAAAAGATTTCCCCTAGAAAAATCCATTGCTATTTTAGCCACTAAAATATAACAAAAAACAATAATTATAAAAAATCATTTGTACGAGTATATTATAGCTTTATTTATTTATTTATTTATTTATTTATTTATTTATTTATTTATTTATTTATTTCTATTTATTTTACATAAGGTCTGTTTCCTTACTTTTTGGGTAAAGTTCGGTAAAATGAGAGTAAATAATAATTTCTCTCTATAAGGGAGAGAAATGTTGAAAAGTACTGGAACAAAAAAAACCAAATATTTTACCCAAAAAAATATTTGACGTAATATGTTTCGATTTTTATAAAATTATAAAAAAGCAAAAAATACTGAAATATTAAAACACGAATTTGTAATTTAAATTATGTTTGGTAATTAACAAAACAGAAAGTTTTTTGGTTGTCCAGAACAAGTTTTCTAATATTTTCAGTGGGTTTGTTCTTCAGTACCACTTTTCACGTGTTAAATGCAGTGCGAGCTGACATATTCACATTTAACTTTTTTTGGAAAATATACCTTTTTATTCTTAATAATTTAATACCATAAATACCATATCATTCTCACTCTTAATAATTTAATACCATATTAACTATCTCAAAGTATCTTTTAAAATGAAAAACTTCATGCATTGTTCCAGTTAGAATGAAAAAGATTACATCATTGGACATCTTTAGGTCTATTAGTAGACTTACTCAACACTTGTTTGTTATTGTTATTTTTTTTTTCAAAATTTTCGAGACCATCCTTAAGGACCATATCTCTGATTATATAGACTCAGAACTTTGTTCAGTGATATTACTTTTGGTTTTGCGTACTTACTTTAACTTTTAATCTATCTAATGAATACTGAAACATTCTTTCATTTTTGGTATAAAACAGTATATGCGAGGTAAAGGAGTGGAAACTTCAATCGGTTCACATGGCCACCCTTAGTTACCACGAGTGTCAAGCAGAATTGTCACAAACACTCGATCGGGAATACCTCACATCCACACCCACAGGATAAGATTGCTGAGGATATCATTTGGTCCAATGTGGGTTAGTGTGACGATTCATAAGGGCAGGGCATTTACATAGCAAGTGCTCAACCGTCTCTCCCTCCCTCACAGTTGCGACAGTGATTGTTGTAACATAGCCCCATTCTCTAGGCATGGTTTCCAGTCGGTCGTTCGCTGGTAAGCACAGCCACCAGTCTGGACATATCCCTTCTACCACGATCAGTGATTGTTCAAGTGTTCGCATAAGGTTATGATAAAATATATTTTGGAACAGACTTTTATATGGAATAAAAAAATCGGCTAAAATGAAGTTAAGGACTGGAAACTATGTATACTGACGATTTAAAGTTAATTTTTAACCACATGAATTCTGTTTGTAAACACTGAAATGTTTATAAATTATTGGATCAGAAGCTAAACTTCGGATATGCATTCAACATATATAGGGTCCGCCATCTAACGTTTTTTTTTTCAACTAGTGCTTATTTCGTGAATGGTAACACTTAGCTCATGTCTGATTTGATAGATAATTAGTTTTATCCTTCCGCTGAACGAATATGGTTGTGTATACAGAAGATGCCGATTTTGCCAAAAAAAATTATCTTTTCTGATGAAGCTCATTTTGATCTTGGCGGGTATGTAAACAAGCAAAAAAAAGCATTCGGGGCACAGAAAACCCGCACGCATACATTGAAAAGCCGATACACCCAAGACGAGTCACTGTTTGGTGCGGATTTTGGTTCAGAGGCATAATTGGGCCATTTTTCTTCGAAAATGAGCAAGGAGTGGCCGTTACAGTCAATGGCGATCGTTATCGGGCAATAATGAACGAATTTTTGTTCACAAAAATTGAAGAGGAGGATATTACCAACATTTGGTTTCAACAGCACGGCGCTACGTGCCACACAGCCGAAGCTACACTTGATGTTTTGCGCCCTGTTTTTAAAGATCGCATTATCAGCCGCAGAGCTGATGTCGTTTAGCCACCTCGGAGCTGCGATTTGACACCGTTGGACTATTATTTGTGGGGTGCCGTCAAAGATAAGTGCTACGCCAACGAGCCAGAGACAATTGACGCTTTAAAGGACAGTATTCATGAAGCCATTGGTGAAATACAGCAGGACACAATCGATAATGTGCTTAAAATTGGACCGATCGTGTAGGCTACTGCATGGCCAGCCGAAGCAGCCATTTGAATGAAATTATTTTCCATTATTAACCGGAAGGATTGTACTTTCAAATAAAAAAAGAAATTTGAGGAAATATTCAGTAGTTTTTTTTTATAGCATTTAAAAAAAAATTATTTGGCGGACCCTTTATATGTACATATATATTCCAGCTATCGCATAGTGTATGTTCTATTTAAATCATATATAGCCCTCTTGGGCTAGACTAAGTGAAGTGATTAAGTATGTATATGTGTAAATAAATATGTAAGTATAAAATATAAAATATTTTAATTTTTTATTTGTCAAACAACAGCATGCCCAAAGAAAAAATACGGGTTGTTTAGTGCATAAAAAATAAAAATATTACTCTTTCAAAATGTTTCTCATTCACCCAGTTTTTGTGTACGGGAACGCTTTTCGGTAAAATTGGGATGCCGAGAGCGCCCAATGTAAGGTAAAGAAACAGACCTATAATCGTATCAAAGCGCAACAAACCTTTAATCCTATAAATGAAAGCGCTATGCAGCGTTGCCGTTGTGACACTAAAGTATCACTTTTAACCATTTTTCATACCAATGACATTTTTTATGACCCTTTTTTTAATTTATACCATTATATCATTTTAACGAAATATATGCCACTTTTTGATACTTTTTGAAAATGAGTTAAAGTTCCCAAAATCCTTTCGAAAATCCTCAGTACACTTAGCTTTTATATATGTATGTATGTTGTATATGTATATACATAAAATACATGAGTTTTGTGAACATATATATAAAAATTGCATTTGGTATTATTATTACAACAACTGACTTATATGCAACTGTCACATTCTATGCATATCTATTTTTTCGTATAAAGTTTGACAATTGCGTAAAATGAGCTGATGATCAACTGCGAGTATGCCGTATGTGCGTCGGCTTAAGTTTTGACAGCGAGAAGCTTCATCAAGCAATATGAAAACCATAAGAAATCTGCCTAACATATGTACATATATTATTATCGAGTATGAAAATTTTATATTGAAGAATTTTAGAGTAAAGTTGTTTTGAGCTATGAAAATAGGAGTATTATAAGTGTGACGAAAACAAAAAGTTAAAAAAAACTAGGAGTTCCGACATAAAATGTTGACACTCACGATAGAGCATGTATGTATGTAGGTAGGTAGTTACGTTATGGTTCAGCATATTGGCGGCTTGGGTTGGCATTTAAGTTTTTGTAGAAACAATTATGGATTGTTTCGCATATTCCAACTTAATCGAATATGATTCGAGGCAATCTGTGAATAAAATAAGTGTTTTTGAAAACCGGTACGTTCCCAAACGATTTCATTCTACTTATTAGTCACCTGATAATAGCCCCACAGACAATTTAATTGATAAGTTGGATAACCTAGTACAGAAACAGTGCAATTAAAAACAATCAAGGCTCTAAGACTGCTCTAGCTAAAGGATATCACAATAATTTTAGTGAAACTACAATAAAAAAATTGTATTTTAAGTGAAAAGTGAAATTGTATCTTAAATGAATAAATATGGCTCAAAAACAAAATTAATTAATTAGTTACTTAATACTGCAGAGTATGTATGTATTTCTGATTTTTCTTTAAACTTAAAGGATATGTTATACAAAAGCTGAATTCGTTACATGTACATTTACTTTGCCTCATAGTTTATCACTGATTAAAAATAAACTTACAAGCAAACTTAAAATGAAAACTTGCGAATCCATGCCTTACTTTCTCAATTTTCTAATCGGAGTTGGAAGAATGGACTCCATGTAAAGAATTAATTACAAAATATAGAATAAGTATTTACAGAAAGGGATTAACATTATCAAAATTTTTTGTAAAAGTAACTTTTTTTGATAATATGATTAATATTTGAATGTATCTGTGAATTAACATTGAATTATAAGTATGTATAATTACCTATATTTTAGTTTAATGTATTTAATTAGCTGTTAAAATTAGTTTTTGTTTTTTTTATACTAAAATAAATCTTATTTTTTGTTCACAAAACACTTGACCCTATTTCACTTTACCTTACCCTTTACCCTTTCTCTAACCCTTTTTTTTCCTAAATACCCTTTTTATCATACTTCTTCGAAATTGTCAACGGCAACCCTGGCGCTATGGGAGAATTGAAAAATGATTGATAACAAGCTTAAATAAGGTAAACTGAAATAAGATAATTAAAAAGTATTCACAAATAAAAAGTATAATAAATAACAGAAGGTATATACTATTAGCAAATAATTAAAAGAAAATAATTAAACATGAGTAGATGAGTACAAAAGTTGGCAAAAGCAACTATAGTTTATAGAAGTTAAGGATGGATAGTTCTAAATTTAAAAAAAATGAGGTAAGGAATTCCAAAGACTAGTGGTATGAACATAAAATTGGCGTTGAGACTAAAGAGCGTTGTTGAATAATCTTCCTTCAACGACTTGATCCTGCAAATTGAAACCTACTGAACAAATAAGCAGGCTGTTTCGAGGTAATAATTCGATATAGAAATACAAGGCATCTAATCTTCAAGAAATTCTCAATGGTAACACCGAATATACGTTAAGAGTAATGTGAGATGGTCATAACGTCCCCTATGGAAAACATATCTTGCTATGTTGTTGTAGGCTATATTAAGCCTCCGATTGTCATCACCATCACAGTTTGCGTAAATTTTACATCCGTATTAAAGAATAGGAATTAGTCCTTAGTCCTTAAATCCTCATTGAGGAAGCTCACATATGAGTTTATATTCTCGATACGAGTACAGGTGTAAAGCTGCATGCCATCAGTGTACATATGAACAATACAGTTATTTAAAACATCAGGTAAATCTCTAACATAAATACAGAATAAAAGGGACCCTAGTATTGAATAGTCTAGATTGCATGCAGAATTTTATGATCAACGGTATCAATAGCTTTGAAAGTACTAAAAGAGCTATACAATTTTCATCTAATTTCAGTCTAAGATCCTCTAATTTACTAAAGCCGAAGTACAGCTCCTATCCTTCCTAAATCCTGATTGCCTATCTTTTAAGAAACCATTACCTTCCAAGTACTCATTTATTTGCCTAGCAATAATACTTTCCATGGTTATCGATAAGAAGGGGCAAATGGTCTGAAACTGTTATTGGTCTTGGGAATAAGAAAAATTTTAGATTGTGAATAGCCCTCAGATCATCAGTTTTGAATCTCTTCCAACTACAAAAGGCATTAGCTCGCTCTTCAATCAGTCATTTTATTTTACCGGTACGCACATGTCATACAAAAGACGATTATTCTCCTGAATATAGATTTGATCCCAACAAATATCAGTACTAATACCTAAAGTAGTGTAATCCATACCCAGAAAATCAGGGTATGTAATATATTTGTTCGCAACACGTTTCAAAAACGCAAATGATGTCAATACCGGCCGCTACAAATAAGTGCCTAAACTCGCCCATCTTATTCCCTATACAATATTAAAACCATTACTTTGTTTAGCAAGAACTCTATTCATATTGGACACACAGTCTCTGGCAGTGTTTTGCTTAAAGTCTGGAAATAACCGCTCCAGACATCATTCACTACATCAATAAGGACCGGATTATCGTCTATCTTAAGTTTAATGTATACATGGCCACGCGTGGTAAATGCAATGTGTATAGGTTTCTTATTTTTTAGACGTATGTACGCTCGTGAAATTTTGAAATTGGATTGAGTGCGGTTCTCATTGAGGTTCTCCAAGGACTTAAGAAAATAATTCTTGTCATGAATTGACTAAAACTTTACGATTATTGTAGCATCCTTTGAGTGTGGCCTATGTTCACCATTTTGATTTTTTGCCGGTATGTAGTTTTTAAGTTAGGAATGAGAGTGTTGATAACATTATATATATTTTGGAAAACGTTGATTAGATTTTCACCCTCGCAAAAAAAATTTCGTTCAGTCTTAGCTCAGATAAAACAGGGTAATTTTCTTATTGTTTCAACTTAAGCTTCAAAATTTGTAATTCCTCCTGCATACTGTTTTCTTCACTATGAGTTTTTTACAAGTTTTTTTTTGTCATCTAGAGCTTTATATTTCTCACGCAAAAATCCTAGAAGTTCCCTCTTAAATTGCTTGAATTTTATTTCATCCGATTCCAGAATTAACCCACTAAATTTATCAAATCTGTTGTCCAAACAGTTTAAGAGATTAAATGGTGAGTCAATGACTGATACCTGTGACAAACTGGCTCCAAAGATTAATGCACATATATTATTCAAGCGTTTGCGGTGTATTAGACACCCCGGCCGCATAAAGAGTAAGCACAAAGGAGTTGGTATACATATTTCCGGAATTACTACTGATACTATTTTTATTTTTAGACCTATTAAAATGTTTATTAAAATTCTTATCTTTTCTCAGATTGTACAGTGGTATTAAAGATAATGAAGTCAGTTTCAAATGAATATTTTACCAGATTAGTCAATTTAAAAATAACTGTCCACACAAGTAAAGACTGTGTTCAAAATTATTAAAAAGTGTAAGAAGATACCTGGCAGCAGTTATTGCTATTATTACTGTGTACAAATATGAGTAAGACTTTATTTATATTTATTTCACCTCAAAATAATTCCATGGATGTTATGCAACTATGAATTAAAACCGTGTCCCCGAAGTAGTCGTTTGAATTTGCTGAACAGCTAGAAGTCACACGATGCTAAATCAGGCGAATATGGTGGTCACAAACAAATTGAGTGTTTTTGGCACCAATCGAGATTTGACTTTTTCAGGCATAAAATATCTATCAAAATGGTGTAGACTGATCCATTTGAAATTCCAACAATATCGGCAAGCTCTCTAGTAGTCAATCGACGATTTTGCAGCACCAATTCTTTCATTTTGTTGATGTGTAGCTCATCACTAGATATTTTTGGTCGTCTTTAATGTGGTTCATCATCAACGCGTTCTCGACCTTCTTTGAACAATTTTTGCCAATCACAAACACTTGCTTTTGGCATTGACTTCACACCAACTTTTCGGTGGCCGATATTTCATATTGCGCACGAATTTAATTCTACTCCTTTGTTGGAAAATTTCAGACATTATAAATATCGAAGAAACAACTTTTCTTTGTTCGCTAACACAAGCGTAACTACTGCACCAATGAACCAACTGAATAAAATTTTATACAGATCTCAATAACTGTGCTGCCAACCTAAAAATAAAAACGTTTGTCCGAATTGATAAACCAAAGAAGTTTACATTGAAAAATCTTACTGATATTTGTACACAGCAGTATATAAAGGGTCCGACATCTAACGTTTTTTTTTTTTCAACTAGTGCTTATTTCGTGAATGGTAACACTTAGCTCATGTCTGATTTGACAGATAATTAGTTATATCCTTCCGCTGAACGAATATCGATCGACTTACAGTAGATGCCGATTTTGCCATTTTGATCTTGGCGGGTATGTAAAGAAGCAAAATTGTCGCATTTGGGGCACAGAAAACCAGCACGCATTGAAAAGCCGATACACCCAAGGTGAGTCACTGTTTGGTGCGGATTTTGGTCCAGAGGCATAATTGGGCCATTTTTCTTCGAAAATGAGCAAGGAGTGGCCGTTACAGTCAATGGCGATCGTTATCGGGCCATGTTGAACGAATTTTTGTTCACAAAAATTTAAGAGGAGGATATTAGCAACATTTGGGTTCAACAGGATGGCGCTACGTGCCACACAGCCGAAACTACAGTCGATGTTTTGCGCCATGTTTTTGAAGATCGCATTATCAGCCGCAGAGCTGATGTAAGATAAGTGTTACGCCAACAAGCCAGAGACAATTGACGCTTTAAAAGACAATATTCGTGAAGCCATTGGTGAAATACAGCTGCACACAATCGTTAATGTGCTTAAAAAATGGACCGATCGTGTAGGCTACTGCATGGCCAGCCGAGGCAGCCATTTGAATGAAATTATTTTTCATTATTAACCGGAAGGATTGTGCTTTCAAATAAAAAAAGAAATTTGAGAAAATATTCAGTAGTTTCTTTTTATAGCATATCAAAAAAAAATTATTTGGGGGACTCTTTACATATATATATATATATATATATATATATATATATATATATATATATATATATATAAATATATGTTGGTTTATCTATATTTGTTAACAATCAGCTTATTTATTTTATCTTGATATATTTAATAATATTTAATAATATTAATTTTTCTCTGTAATAATTATAATAATTTGTAAGAAGAAACCATAGTGTAAGTGTAAAATGGCTCCTTAATATTTCAACATGATATTGACTCGAAACATACGGTTCTTATCGTCAAGGAATAACTACAGTATTACACTATGCAATTGAAACTCGTTCTTAGTCGCCTGTTCTTAACCAAATATAGAATTTTTCGGATAATCTAGGCAGCCAACTACGAAAACTAGGGATAAGAGGACGAACAGATCTAAACAAATATTAAAGTGGAAGAATGGTTAAAAAATTGACAAAAATTTTTCTAATTTTTCTGATAAAAACTAAACAATTTACTTACTGGTTACTAACTTTTGTAATGTTAATTTAGAAAAGTTTATTGTTTTCCTTGCATAAATTAAAGAAATGCAAGGATATTGTTATTTTTTTATTTATATTGTTAACTGCCTTTAACTTTACAAAACTGAAATAATATTGTTTTGTTTGAACTAACTCATAGACTTTTATTTAAATGAAATATTTGGATTGAATAGCTGCTTACTTATTTTAGTGATCCACTGTAAATAATGTAAATTCGATTTATAATCAATATGTATGTATGTATGTATGTATGTATGTATGTATATAATTTTATTAAAGAAAGAACATAGCGATACCAAAAAACACATCCACACACGTTCACATTCAAATTTAATAACAAAAATAAGAAATTAAATAATTCTACACTTTCCAACTTAATTTTTCAATAATACTGGCGTTGTTCACGTTTGGCTGTTAATCGGGTTATGTTTTTAAATTAAAATCAGTCACATCTCTAGGGAAAACATAACCAACTGTAAAAGAACAAATATTGCTATAAAATAATGGTTATGCTTTTTCGTCAAATATTGGCAAATGTGAACGTAGGTTTATTTGTAATGTTGAAAAATTACAGTTATTTTTTAAGAAATTTTGGTGCTGTTAATATAAACACAACGAGATAACCCGAAAAGCAACCAACCATGATCCATCGTCTCCAAATTTTTAAAAGTACCTCCTGAAGCAGCCATGACAGACAAGAACTGAGTCCGCCTCCATCCAAAGGGTTATGGCGAGTACGATTCCCTTCAAACTGCACTCCCACCGTGATATTATCCTAAAGCCACATATCAATCTAACCGCGTTCAGCCGATAAATTGAGGACAGTTTTCTCCTTATCAAATCCTCAGAATGTCACTGACCGTATTGGGCAGGCGCATAACATTACTGATGTTACAACCGACGATATTATTCTACTCCTTAATGGTCCCGGTCCTCCAATATTCGGCATCATTCCCGTCAGTCCCGCCTGAGTCGCAGACCCCTCTCAGTGACGAATCTCACGTGTTTCTTGAAGTTTAATCTATCGTCAATCATCACACCCAATTATATAATGGCCCTCTTCGATACGATCCCAACGTTTCCAACGACTACTCTTATCTTCTCAACTATCTTCCGGCTGCTTATCAGCATGGCCTCTGTCTTATGTGCAGCGAGTACAAGCCCAGCCGTATCAAACCACGCTTCAACTACCATAACAGCCGTGTTCCTCTTTGCCTCTTTATCCTACACCGTCTTAGCCACCGAGACTATGGCAATATCGTCCGCGAAGCCCACAATATTAGTGTTGTCCGGTAGGTAGAGTCTCAGTACTCCGTCGTACATAATGTTCCAGAGTGGAGGCTCAAGTACTGAGCCCTGCGGGACACCCGCCGAACCATATATTCTTTTTCTCCATCATCCGTCGAATTAACAACACGCTTCGATTCCGGGTTCATCGGCATCCGCAAGATTTAGCAGGCTCCGTACCGCCGCATATGTGTCCTCCTTCTCCGTGATCTTGTCCATATCCTTGATTTCAATAGCTTTTTCTCCCTAGAATGTGGACAGACACCTTCTCACCCAAAAGTTCTCTTATGGCCCCTCTAAGTTCCTCTGAGTGGTCACTATTCGTGCGAAGTTGGAAAAGTAGACCGCCCTTAACCGTTCTTCGAATTTTTTGACGTTCTCACTAAGACCGCAAAGATTAGGGTCCGTTCTAACCTTCCGCAGAATATCGGCATAAAACTTGTTGTCCTCTGTCACTATTATTATAGCATCGGGCTTGATTTTCCTACCCTGCGGTCGCTTTGCCCTGCATCGTTTCCTCTATTTTCCTTTCTATCTTCATTCCTTCTTTTGCTTCGTCTCCTTCTCTTCCTCCATCGACCCCAACAGTTTTCTCCTGCATACTCGAAGCTGCTCCATCAGCATGTCTATGTCTATATCTTTAAAACGGTAATATTAAGAATTTCTCAATTTTGCCTAAATTACTGTGTGGTCAATACAAATCACCAGTTAAAAAGTGGGGTGAATTGGACAAAAGAGAATGGCGCCTCCCATACAAAGTAAATACTGACTTTTGTATGTCTTTCGAACGGTAATAGTGGAAGGTTCTGAATTTGGTCTAAATAACTCCGTAGTCAATCTTCATCATCAGTGGGTGTGGCACCTCCCATACAAAGTAAATATTGAAACCTTTCTCAAAACAAAACACAAATTTAAGCTAAATAATTATAAAGTTTATCGAGAGGACAGGTCAACACACGGTGAAGGTCTTTTGATAGCAATAAGAAATACAGTTCCTCATGAACGTATCCCTAAATTCTCTACAATCAACATGGAAAATATCTCCATAGAAATTAATATTAACAATAGAATTGTAAGATTTTCATCTGTTTATTGTCCTAAATATACAAATACGTTTGTTGGTGACCTTAATATTATTACCAGAGGTACTATGGACTACTTTATTTTTGGTGACTTCAATGCGCACCACACTAGCTGGGGCTGCCATCAGAATAATGCAGCCGGTAACAGCCTTTATAATCACCAACTAAATTCTAGTTATTATATTCACTCTCCGAGCAGTTTTACACGGTTTGGTCAATCTTCTTTCCACACGCAACCGTCGGTAGTTGACATACTCCTCACCAACTCCAATTTACATATTTCGCAAATAGTAACACATGCAGATCTATTAAACTCCGACCACGTTCCGATCGCTTGTAAAGTATTTGGTTCTATAATTGAAAAAAAATCACTGATGGTTCTATATAATATGGCTAACTGGAAGGAAATTTCAAAATTTGTTGATAATAAAGTCAAATATGAGAACTTAATAAATACAATTATAACTTACACAAATATTGAACAAATTCTCTCCAGGGTCACACACATTCTACAAGACGCCTCTAAAAGATTCCAGTAGCTAACAGAGAGCAATGGCAAAGAAAATTGTCTCATAATAGTTTATTTTTAATTGGCCAAAGAAACAGATACAGAAGAAAGCTTCAGAGAACTACAAATCCACAAGAGAGAAACTTAATAATATGCATATTAAAACAGCTGACTAACTTAATAAAACAAAACATTCTCAGTGATCGCAATAACAGCTGGCAGCAATTTATACAAAGGTTACCAACTGGTAGCAAAATGTTCTGGATATTAACCAATGCTATGAAAGGCTAAAATTCAATGTTAGGAAGTTTGTCAATAGATGGCGCTGAAATATGTAACAACGAAGAAAAAGCCAATGTTATTGCAGAAGTTTTTGAGGACTATCACAAAACCACATATAATTTAAAGTCACCAATTGATAATAAGGTCAGAAATTATATAACATGGCTTAAACAACAAGAAATACCTAACAGTACCCAACAATCTCTTACTACAGTTGCTGAAATAAGATCTCATGTTTTGAAGATGAAAAATTCAAAAGCCCCTGGATTGGATGGCATATATTCTATTATTCTGAAAAATATGTCAGATAACTTCTTTAGCCTTATTATGAAAATTTTTAACTGGTGTCTAGAAAATGCATACTTTCCAAGCTTTTTAAAACAGCCAAAATTATACCAATATTAAAACCAGGAAAGGACAGTAAGTCACCAAAAAATTATCGCCCAATCAGCATGTTAAATTGCCTTGACAAGGTTTTCGAGAAAATCGTATTGAAAAGACTAAATGAGTTTACCGAATGCAATAATGTACTACAAAACGAACAATTTGGCTTTCGACAGGACCACTCTACAGTGCACCAAGTACGAAGAATTGTCAATATAATAACTAAAAACAGGCAAGAACGGAAAAGTACGGGAATTGTTTGCCTAGACATAGAAAAAGCCTTTGACTTTATATGGCACGACGGACTTGATTATAAACTTAATATGTTTGGCTACCCCATATATTTGCAAAGAATTATCCAGAATTTTTTAAGTGACAGGCATTTTGTGGTGTTTATTGAAAATGAACACTCAAATGTACGCAATATATTAGCAGGTGTACCTCAAGGATCAGTTTTGTCACCCGCATTATATTCTATATATATTTCCGATTTAAGAGCTCAAAAAGATCAGACAGCTGCACTGTATGCGGGCGATACCGCATTCATAACTACGGGTAAAGTCTCAAATGCCATTGTGAAACGAATGAAAAGTGCTCTCTTAAATTCCCAAAAGTATTTTACCAAATGGAAAATTAAAACTAATGAAACAAAAACGCAGGCCATTATTTTCCCTTTCAATAAATCGCCTAAAAGAACACCTAGCATCCCATTGGCAATAAATGGGGTAGAAATTCCAATTCTGAACACAATTAAATATCTAGGCATTGTCATTGACATGAAATTGACATTTAAACATCATATCCTCCAGTCATGCGAAAAAGCTATTAAATGTAGTCGAGCATTGTTTCCCTTGTTAAATCGTAAATCAATTCTGAATCATAAAAATAAAATATTACTGTACAAAATGTGTATTCGTCCAATAATGACTTATGGGTGCCAAATTTGGTCGAAAATATGTGCTAAAACATATATTAAGAAAATGCAAGTAATTCAAAATAAGAACCTAAAAATTATATACAACTTGCCTAGGCGGTTTGCAACTAACAGACTTCACGAAAACTTTAATGAGGATATGTTCATGACAGTTGTGAATAATTTGACTCACAAATTTGAAGATCGAAATAGATCTTCAAATTATGAGACAATAAGAAATCTCTAACACTAACATCTTCTTTAACTACAGAAATGTAGTTCAAGTAAGGGTTCTTGTTGTGAGTTTCTTGAAGGTCAAAGGTTTTTTCCTATCTTTTTCCCCTTACACTGTAAATAAAGTATTTTTAAGTTGTATATTTATATATAATAATTATGTTAATATTTGTTGCAATACCTTTTAAGTAAAAACTCAAAACTTGTATATATTAAATATTTTTTATGTATTTTTAATTGTAAAGATGATAGTAAAATAAAATTAAAAAAAAAAAATATTGCTTTTAGAAAATGGTTAGAATGGCATTTCTGAACTTAATCTCAATGACTTGGTAGTCAACACAAATTATTAATTTTAATGCATTCCTTTAAATTTTTGTTATGAGGAATACATTTTATAGCTATATACACAAAGGCTCCCAGCAACGCGGGAACGGTTACTCTAATAAATGAATATGTGTTTGCTTGAAGACTGTATACAGCTAAAAAGCAGAACCGTTTATTTTGAATATTTACAGTCTTTCTGGAAGGCAGTATAGACTATCCTAAGTACTTAGAAGAGGTGATAAACTGGGGAAAATTGGTAAAAATTATAAATAATATATCAGTTGAAATAATAGGTAAGATAGTTGTAGTGAATCACTTCGGGTTTTAGCTAGTGATTTATAATAGTAAGCTATTGAATAAGTTCATAAAAACCCTCTCCCTTAATAATGATTGTGTGTGAGATAGATAAGAAAAGAAACTTGAGCTGAGTTGAACTAAAAAAGATAAACTTATTCATTGTATTGAGCTATAAAGTCCAACTCTGCTACCATTAGAACTTATTATTTGTTTCTTTTGTATTGTGATTTAAAGTACACCCTGCTTAACTTTTTCTTTCTTTCCCGTTTTTTTTTTGTGTATTAAAATTCAGCCTAAAGAATACAAAAGGATTTATGGTCATAAAATTCTTCAAGGCACGAGCCATTTAAAGTGACCACTGGTCATCGTCAGAAAAGTAAAACACATTTTTCATCAACAAATTACTGCATATATGAAAGACAAAAAGGGTCAAAAAACAAAGTTAAGGAAAGAGCATAACATACCAGCACTGTAAGGGTCAGATAAGGGGTCAGTGACTAGAATAAATGATGGCACACTTCTACAAATTTGAGAATTTTTTTTTTATGAAATATTAAAATTTTTAATTTATATTTTAAAATATTAAAAAAAATATGTTAAAAATTGGTTTAAATTTTAATAGAAAACTAAGACCAGTTATTGCCCTTTAAGAAATGGTTTCTAACGGTTTTTTTGATTATTTTCCCATAGAATTATGCCACGATGATCTAGGATTTCATTTTTATTCTTTTCAATTTTCTTCAAATTTACTTAAAAACAACTCATCTTTTTTTCTGAGATGGACGTAGAGAAGGGACTGCTTTTGCTTGTTTGCTAAACAAGAAAAAAGGGATGAAACTTCTTAACCGGACTGTGCAATAACCCTTTTGTTCGAGACACGCTGCCGATGTAGTCGTTATCCTGCTCTTGTGTAAATCTTTGATTTTTTGTATTAAAAAGAAAAATCTTGTCTGCTAATGCTGTAACCGCGATTCGTCAAGAGCATAAAGAATATACAATGAGTAAACAAAAAAAGAAAAAAGGACGAAAAGGACCACGAAGAAAACCGGTTTGGACAACAGACACATTAATTTTTTTAGAAAAGCTTAGAAAACAACAAAACTGGAAAAATCCTTAGCGTGTCCTTTTCCAAACAAGTATACTGGCATAGAAATTAAGCATATGGCTTCGAAATCACATAGGAAAGATGTTCACATTAAAAACGGTCCATGGCCATAAAAGTAATAAGATCCTATTCTGGTCATTGATAACAATGACGCTATGATTTGCATTTTTTTTTCTTGTATTAAGCAACATGCGTAAATATTTAAAATTTTATTATTTTGTTGCTTTAAGGAGGGGAAAAGGTAATGAAAAGGGTTAATGGTCATAAATAAAGCGATATATGTATGTATGTACATATAAGAGAAAGAGAACATAATTTGTGACCTTATGTATATACAAACAGTTTTTTATGACCAATTGTTTAATTGCATATAAAATAAATACATACAGACGTCTAATGTAAGGTCAGCCATTTTTATTTTCTGAAGTATGGTCCTAAACAAGGAAGTCATGAACTTCTATCATCTTTCATGTTCTACAAATTAACGGTCGCTTTTGTCCCGTAGAAAAAAATTTTGTATGTAAACCTATGCACATATGTACGTACATATGTATGTACATAAGCAGTAAATTACATAAAGTGCTAAATATTCAATCCCAGTATTTCACGTAGTCGTCGTCAAAATTATTTTCTACATTATATTTATATACATGAATACATACATACATACATACATACATATGTACATACATACATATACGTATTTTCATTCAAAAACAGCTTTTCATTTTTAATATCAAAACCAAATTAAATCCAGCTGGAAGATATTGATATAATCAGATTAAATAGCGACTAAATGAAGCAGAGTCTGAATTAGAATCGCACCACCCCAACCTTTACTTTTTAAAAGCGTTTTAAACTGGTCGCATAACTTATGGCCTGAATTTGAATTTGTTTTAGTTTTGTTAACGTTTTCTATTTAAGATGTGCAGCCAAATGGGCTTCCAATAATAATGCGTCAAGTACCCGCCTAGTCGCTTCAAGCATCTTAGACACTCAGAATTTGCTTTATTTTTTGATTTTTGTATACAGTTAAAGTTTTAAAGTTTCTGAATTTAATCTAAATGACTTCGTAATCAATACAAATCATCAGTCAAGTGAGCGGAATTAAAATAAATACAGATTTTTGTATATCTTGAGAACACTTGAAGTGAAAGTTTTCGAATTTGGTCTGAATTACTTCTTATTTAAAACAAATCATCAGTCCCGCCGTGTCACTTCAAGCATCTGAGGCATATTTTTTATCATATTTTTGATGATGTAATTTGATGATTTTTAATATCAAATGATAATTTTTTAGTTTGAAAAATTTTTCCAAAATAATTCAAGTAAAAAAATAAAAATTAAATTTTAAAGCGAACAAATTTTGTGTAATTCAACTTTCACCCTGTGTCTGTATAATCTACACAAAAGTGTATCATTGTTTCTGGGCAGTGGAAAATAATTTAAATAAAATTTTTAATGAATATAAGTTAAATAACCTATTTTTTAAAGTTTCATACATACATTCAAACATAAAAATTTATACGTATTTAGTACGCTACCTTTTAGTACTTATATACATATATTTTTGTAAATATAGTATTGTATGTTCAGACATTCTACTTAATTACGTTCAATGAAACTTCTTTAGATGGAAACACTGTGAAATCTATAAAATCAATGAATTTGAATATGGAGAAACTTTGACTTTGATGTAATTTTAACGTTTTTATTTTGTAAGAGCTTTTTTCATATCTTGACCGCTTAAAAATTATAAATAGAAAATATTCAGATTTCCATTCTTTTCAAAATTTGTCAAATATTTGATGAGTTTTCCTATTTCTTCTGAAAACGTTTGTCGAATATTCTCTAAAGACAATTTAAATGAAACCAAATGTCGATTACTTTTTCAATACAGAAAATTTACAAAATGAATGATATATTCGTTTGGGGCGATAAGTGAATTTATGCCATTTTCTTCTTAAAGGTTATTTCATATAAATGTAGTCGTAGGTGGTAAGTCCGTCAGCATTTCTGACGGTATTTCACCAATGGCGATTGTAATGGTGTCTTATAGGGCTGGAGCTGTGGCTGACTTGTCTGTACGAGAGTTTAATCTGGTGAGGTCAAATTGCATGAATTCGGTGGCCAATGAACTGCTTCAAAAAGTTAGCTAAATTGCTCATCAATCTCGCCCTTCAATAGGTTCATGGTATCACGTGCGTATAGCATGATGCACTATCTTGAAAACACATGTCAACCAAGTCAAATTCTTTCGTTTTGGGACATAAGACGGTTCTTGAAGAACTACTCACGAACCAAACTGAGCATCTTTCAGGGTTCATTGGTAGATCTTGAACCAAACTGCTTGGCTGCACTTCACACCAAATTCGGTCATTTTGTTTGCGACGTATCCATTGAGCCAAAAATGATTTTCGTCATTTTTCGATACGAAACATATTCCTCACAGCACGAATTTTGATTATAAAATTTAAAGATTTTCAAACATTTTTCATTTGTTAGTTTTTTATTTTTTATTTTTTTATTTTTTATTTTTTTTGATTATTAGTTTTATGTTTTTGTAACAAAATATTTGATAAAAAAAAGTGAAGATTATTGCTTTCAAAATATGATGTTTCTTTCGCGAAATGATGATTTGCTTTCCTAAGCTTCTGGCAACGCTGGTTTCTATGTTGAATCTGTAACTTAGGAAAAATCGATGGAAATATCGCAGCTAATATGTTTGGAAATTAGGATTGATTTTCTTCTAAAAGGACAACGATCCTAAATACACTTGATGCATTACAAAGCAATTTTTTTTATATTAAAAACTAAATATGGAAATGCTGGTCTCAATTATTCATAATATGTCGCCAGTTCTAGACATTAAATTCTATTTAAATAGCAGTACTAACGGCATCTGAATAAGGACAGGATACAGGATAAATGAGCAAGAATTCCTTGCGAAACATTAGACAAGTAGTAAATTTTTTAATTTAACGAGTAGTCCTCCCGCGTTGCTACGAGCCTTTGTGTTGTACCTGCTTTTTAACTGATGTGGATAGATAAAGAAAGCTTTAACTGTTACCGTTCTTTACACATGCAAAATTTCATATTTTTGTAACTCTGACCATTCTCAAGATATATAAAAATCATTATTTAATTTGCACGGGAAGTATCCGATACCGACCTTTTTTTAACTGATGGTTTGTATTATCTAAGAAGTCATTTAGACCAAAATCAGAAATTTTCATTCTAATCGTTCTCTAGATATACAAAAATCAATATTTAGTTTGTATGGGACATGCCACCACACCCACTTATTCAATTTCGTCCATATTTCGACTAATGATGTGTATTAACTACTAAGTTACTTAGACCAAATTTAGAACCTTTCACTATTACCGCTATAAAGATATACAAAAATCATTATTTACTTTATTGCATGGGAGGTGCTACTCCCACTTATCCAATTCGGCTCAATTTTTGACTAATGATTTGTATTGACCAAAAAGTTATTGGCGCCAAATTTAGAGATTTTTACTATTACCGTTTTAAAGATATAGACATAAATACGAACTTTTATGGGCGTGGCACCGCTCAGTTGAACAATAGTGAAAGCACACACCAAATGAAAACATTCCACATATGCTTATTATATATACAGTTTTAGAAATATTTTCTAACTCACACAAAATTTAAATGCTGTAACAAATTTTGTTTTCAAGTAAAGTTCACTCTAACGTCAATAGCTCGTGAACCAATGGATCTGTTAAAACCGTATATACATAAAAACCTTGGTATTAACTTCATTTTTCGTTTAAGGTTGGCGCATTTCAGAGAACATCAGTTACAATGGATTTTATAGTCCTCTTTTATACGTATACATATATACATAGATGTAGGAATTAATTTCATTTAATATGTTTGATTTTTGTACATTCAATTGTGACGTGTGAATTATAATTTAATTTATAAAAAACCGCTAAAAATTACATTTTTTCCATGTTGTATATTTTAAACTTAATTTATTTTTCAGATACGTTGCTGTTTTATATTTTAATATGAATTTTGATAATGTCTCAAGTGCGTTTTTATTCTTGGCAACATGATCGTATTAGTTACGAATTTATACTTTCAATTGTCTCCTAGTGTAGGTGACACGAGCGATTAAAATCGAAGGACGATATCAAGGATTTTGGGACGAAGGCATGATGAGTGACTCCAAAGCTTGAAGTACATCCTAAACAATACAAACGACTCAGCTAGACTACTCTTTATTTCTATATTTTTACTTTTTATTGAATAAAATGGACATTAACTGTTAAAAATTATAAAAAAATAAATTATTTTATGCAATATCTCGAAAACTCGAACTAATCGTAAAAATTCAGTGCATATATGAATTCAGAAGATTTGAAGTCTCCTAAGAAATAGCTTTTGGTTGCTCTAAAGCCGTGTATATTTATTTAATGAATATAAATTTAAAAAAAAAGCCTTTTTATCAATAAAATGTATGTGTTTTAACTAAATTGAAATAGAATTTCAAATTAAATTAATTTCTGGATACGCCTGTTGTTTTTCCATACATTTTAATGACTAAAATGCGTAGGGATTTTCGTAGGGGAAATATTTTTAACGTGTATGGAAAAATCTAATTTTTGTTTTTTTAAGCAAGCGTAGGTATTTTCAGATACATTTTCTGACAATCTCAGAAAAGGACAAGACAAAAAATTTAATTTCGGTTTCGAGTGTTTATTTAAGAGACCTCAATACCCCTCCAGATAAATCCATCAACATAACACGAACGATTAGGAGAAAACACCAACTACTGGGTGAAAATGCAACGCTAAGTTAGAATCACCACCACCACTTAATAAGGATCTTCATTACTGCCCAATCACATGGAGGCGAGCTACTGTAGACTAATCATCTATTCAGCTTTAAAAACCGAAGCAAGGCAATGGATGCTTCGAGGAAAATAATATGCTCTCAAAAAGAGTGACATAGAGGAAAGAAACTTGGATGGACCAGTAGTTGATCTAAGGAAGATACCCAAAATGAAGTTCACAGAGAAGCTGGAGAATATTGGAAGCCCTTACTTGGAGGGGACAGGAGGAGAAGTTAGCTGCTTTAATTTTGGACAGACATACCTGAAAGCAATTCATTACGCAGCTATAATCTCCCGTGGATCATTTAAGGGATTAAAAATAATAACTTATTACCTAGTTTTGACCTGATGAAAAAAAATGTACAATTGTCTTCGATGATCAGTCGATGCCATTCCAAAACCTTTGATATTTTTTTTTAATCTCACCAAATTTGTTCTAATCCATCAAATTAATTACATCGTTTTGTAATGCTGAATAAATATTTTAGCGTCAGTTTGTGAGGCATCCAATTTTTTTATTTTCGAAAAAGAACAAAAAAATAAAAATTGTCCTTCCTACTCTTAGATATGCTAAAGTTTTCTTAATCATGCTTAAGCATGATCTGCCTAAATCTCTATAAAAAACAATGAATTTCATAGTAACTTTTACGTACTTGGCGTTTTTTTTTTTTTAATCTATTTCAAGACTTAAGATCTATTTTTCTCCTCTAACAGTAAATCTTGTGTGAGAGTTATATTTGATTTAAAGCGAGTATATTTATTTGCTAATGATTAAATTGATTAATGATTTGTTTAAATTTCATATTTCTTTTTAACAAAAAAATAATAGAAATAGAATTTGTTCCACATGAGTACCTTGTAAGATCATTAAAAAAAGT